>JAJPUD010013699.1:0-43312 GCA_023553655.1 Myrmecobius fasciatus
TTGTACATTTGCAAAGTTATTGATTGCCATGGTTTTAAGTATTATATCCATTTTTAATGATACTTCCATTCCGGTGTGTGCTTTACTGAGGAATGCTTAAGCTCATGATCTAATAAAGACCTTGCTGAAATGATTTTAAGTTGCTGTGGAAAGAAGAAGAGCCAAATGTGAATTTGAACCAAACACTAGTCCAGATGCTCTTCATCTTCCCCTTCACTTCAAAATGGAATTGGAATTGAACCTTTATCTAGAAACTTTGTTGAAACCAAAGAAAGACTGAACCATGCTCTATCCTTTGCAGAGATATAAAATGAAAGATAAATAAGATATATATATATATATATATATAATAGTTATAGATATGAACACTCATCTGTTTTAAATATTAATATTCTATTTTCCAGTTGCATCTAAAAACAATTTTTACAATTACATTTATAATTTTGAGTACCAAATTCTCTCCCATCTTCCCTTTTTGTCCAACTCACTGAAAATGAAAGCAACTTGATAATGGTTATATATGTGCAGTCATGTAAACATATTTCCATATTAGTCATGCAGAAAACACACATGTTAATATGTTTATGCAATATATATATATGTATGCTTGTATTTAGCCAATGAGAAAATGTTTTGTTTGATTCTGAATATATATCACAAGAAATTTGTTTTCTTTTTTCCCCCAGTGGGGCAGAGATTGGGAGAGAAAGAAAATAGATTTTTGTTGTTGTTTTTTTTTTTAAAGAGATGTGTGAAAGGTATACAAATGCACCCTCAAAAAGTTTTCATATATAAATGTTTAGGTGACCCTATGGTAGCTAGATGGTATGGTGAACAGAGTACTGGATTAGGAATTAGGAAGACTCATCTTCCTAAATTCAAATACATTCTTATATGTTTACTTGTTATGTGACCCTGAGAATGTTACTTAATTTTATTTTTGCCTCAGTTTTCTCATCTATAAAATGAGCTGGAAAAGGAAATAGCAAATCACCCTGGTATCTTTGCCAAGAAAATTTCAATTGGGTTCATAAAGTCAGACAACAGTGAGAAAATAATGGAAAAGCACATATTTATATTTGATTCCTATTTGTTGAGATTATTTAAGTTATCTAGATAATTCTGAAGTATTTTTTCCTTCAACTTAACTTCACTTAATTATCCAAAGAATAATCATAGACATAATAGGAATCCAGAAGAGGATGGATTTTTAAGACTTGACAGAGTCTGACCAATGACTTGCAGAATTATTTATGATCCCATGACAAAAATATTCATTAATAACATTGTTTTTTATTACTCTACAGAATTGCTATTTGAAGGCCTATCATATCACATCATTATCTTCCTTTATATTGACACTGAAAATCCTCTCATCCAGGAAGAATTCTTCAATTAATCAAATCTATTTTCCAACTGATCCCAATATATTCCTCTCTATCAGTGCACAAATACCATTCCAATGAATTTTAAGCATAATGAAACTTCTACAAAAATCAAGAAATCTTCAGGTCCCAACTCATATACCCCCCCATAAGAGTCAAAATAATTGAGTTTTAGTATAACCAGACATTTGGACAATCCCACAGAATTTATTTGTGATGCATGTTGTGTTTCTATACTTCTGTTGATTATATTTTAATATATTTTGCATTGACTATTGTAATAGCCTCAAAATTAGTCTTCTTTCTTAAAGTCTATTCACTTACATATCCATCTCCCTAGAGTGGACTTCCTAATGCACCACTATGAGGATGTCATTCTTCTGCTCTGAAAATTTCTGTGGCATTTTATTAACTGTGGAACAGTGAGCAGAAGACATAGGGTTTAAAACTGGGCATCATGACCCTTTACAATGTGTTCTGGCCTAGTAGCTCTGTCTCTTATTACTCCCTTTACAGGTTCTTTGTTCTAACCAAATTGAACTACTTTTTAAATCCAGTATTCTCATCATTCTTTCTTTTCTTCCTTTCTTCCTCCCTTCCTTCCTTCTATAATTTTATTGGGGACAAGGATCATGTTTATTTTAAGATATACACTTAAAATGCTGAATAGAGCATTGTGCCTCCATTAGAGTGAACAATATTCACTCTTTGATTGACTAATTGAATAACAATAGCTAATATTGATATGATACTTTAAGTTCTGCAAAGCATTTTATTACATATTATCTCATTTAATCCTTACAATCTAGGGTGAAGTAGGTGAATTATATTGGTCATAGGATTATGGCTTTAGAACTGGAAGGGACCTGATAGGTCAGGTATTTGCATCAATTCCTCCCCCAATTTTATAGATAAGGATTTAAATAAGGCCCAGAATGTTGAATGACTTATCCAAGGTTATTCAGATAGTATATATCTGAGATACAATTTAAATTTGATTTTGATAACACTTTCTTATGATTTAAAGGTCGCTTTTTTAAAAGATAAAAAGACTAAGTAAACACTATTTGTAGAAGGGTTTAATTTTTCGTGTTCATAAAATCAGTCTTCTGAGAAAAATAACAAGCTTAGTGTTGTTTTTCATGATGAAAGTTGATGTTACTCAGTTACCTCTTCTGACAAAACTTCTTTTCTTCACTGATAGAGTTGTGATAATCAACAATGCTGTTGCTTTTCTTTTTTTAGGTTAGACAATAAGATAATGTTATGGGTTTACTCATATACATGTCAGAATTTAAATTTCAAAAGATAATTGCCCCATTCATAATAGTCATCTTAGGACATTGTCTCCTAATATCATTGATCAAAATATTCTTGGATTCCTTTTCTAGAATTGCCTCAATTTAATTTAACACATAAACAACCCAAATTTCATCATTTAGTAATGATGTTAGTATGAATTTAGAAATTTAGTTACACCTCATTTTAATGAAAAATTATATTAGCAATAATAGCTAGCATTTTGATGGTGCTTTAAGGTTTACAAAACATTGAAGTCTTAACTGGAGTGGCTAAGAGGTGCAGTAGATAGAATGACAATCCTGGAGTCAGGAAGACTCATTTTCCTGAGTTCAAATCTGGCCTCAGACATTTACTAGTTACATGATACTAGTTACATAATAAATCACTCAACCCTGCCTGCCTCAGTTTCCTCATCTGTCAAATGAGCTGGAGAAGGAAATGCCAAACCACTCCAGTATCTCTGGCAAAAAAAAAAAACCAAAACCTTAAATAGGGTCATGAAGAGTTGAACAAGATTGAAGCCATTGAACAACCACAAAAAGTCTTAAAAATTATTTCATTTTATCTTCATAACAACCCTGTGAGTTAGATACTATTGTTATGCCCATTTCACAGATAAGAAAACTGAGGCAGACACAGGTTAAGTGGCTTATCTAAGATCATACAACTAGAGAGAAGAGAAAGGAACAAGCATTTATGCAACACCTACTATGTACCAGACACCATACTAAGTGCTTTATTTACAAATATTATCTCAATCCTCACATCTACTTTGCTGTGATAGATATGGTTATTATCTGTATTTTACAGTTGAGACCCGAGGCAAAGAGAGGTTTGAGTTTGTCTTACTCCAGATTCAATGCTCTATCCACCATGTCATCTAGTTTAAATACCTGCTATTAATCAGATTTAGCTCCAGATCATTTTTTGTTTCATTTTAAAAAATCTGATCTATCCATACAGGATGACAATAGTGTGGTGCATTGGAAAGAGTGTTGGATTTGGAGTTAGAGGAAATTAGTTCAAATCCCATCTTTGTCATTTGTTAGCTGTATGATTTTGGACAAACCATTTCATTTTTTTGTGCCCCAGTTTCCTAATTTGTAAACTGATGGCTGAAAACTGAAATCTTGTGAGTCATCACCCCTGAAGATACTTAAAAAAGAAGAGCAATTCCAAAGGAGGTATTACAATAATATTTTAAACCATAAAGCAACAAACATTTATCAAACATCTGTATTAAGACTTCAAGGTTTTGTAAACCTTAAACACCATGCTGAGCACTGGGACTTCAAACACAAAAAAGGAAATAATCCTTCTCCTTAAAGAGTTTATATTAAAGAAGACATACATATAAATAAGTTTATGCCAAATAATATAGCAATGATATATGTGCAAGCAGCTGATTGGTACAGTGAGTAATAGATGAATCTAGAGTCAGCAAGATTCAAGTTCAAATCCTGCTTCAGGAACACTTAGTAGTAATCCCATGGGCAAATAAATCATTTAACCTGTCTGGCTGTTTCTTCATCTCTAAAATGGAGATAATAATAACACTTAACATGACAAAAATGTGTTATAATATATGTAAAGATAGAATTATTATATGCTGCATATTATATATGTCTTATATGTATACATACAGCTAGATAGATAAATAGATATAGTATACAAAGTGTTTGGCAAACCTTAAAGTACTATAGAAATGTTAGCTATTAAATGAATAGTCTTTGAAGAGAATAATATACTTTTAATGTTTAAGTTCTACATATGATCTGATCTATCTATCTATCTATCTATCTATCTATATATCTATCTAGAATATATGATCTATGACTTTGGTCTGTGTAGTAAAACTTTTGCTATAGAAATTCCCTCCACTGACAAAGGTTACAAACCATTTATAGCTACTATTCAATCATTTTTCAGTGTCCAACTCTTCATGACCCCATTTGGAGTTTACTAGGCAAAGATACTGGACTGGTTTGTCATTATCTTCTCTAGCTCATTATACAGATGAGGAAACTGAGGCAAACAGGGTTTGTGACTTACCCAGGGTAACACACCTAGCAAGTGTCTAAGGTCAACTTTGAACTCAGATCTTCCTGACTCCAGGTCCAGTGCTCTATCTATGAACTGTACCACCTTGCTGCCTTTTTATAGCTCATTATTTTATAGCTAATTTTATATTTATTTATGTTTATTTTATAACTAATTATTTTATAGTTAATTTTATGTTTATATATTATGTTTATATTTTATAGTTCATTATATATTATATACTTATATGCAATACTTATATTTTATAGCTAATTTTACATTTATATATACTTACATATTATATTTATATTTTATAGCTAAGACTTCAGTAGATGTCTGAAACACATAAAAATTAAGTGACTTACTTAGGATCATTAAACTCAAAATTGAATTGTGTCTCACTGACTCTAAGACTATCACTTTGCTCTTTGTAGCATCGACTCTATTAAGTTCTAGGCACAAACAAAAAATAGCCTCATTGCTTTGCAATCACACCTTGTAACCACAATTTCACCCCAAGGCTGATCCCCTTCTTTTGAGACAATACACAAAGGCAGCTATGGGCAAATTTTGCTTTCCTCCTACCTTACAGAAAACTGATCCTCTTTACAAACCTTTGGGCCTACAAGTATCAGGTGGTACAATTACACCACAAACAAAGATTTCAGTGTCAGAAACTGAGAAACCATTACCATGGGGACTAGATGCTCTTCCAGCTCTATGTGGCCAACATTGTCTGCAGTACAAGGAGCTATTGTGTCCAGAGAAATAGGGGGTGTTACTTGCTAGGGATTTTAAACTCAACTATGTATCCAAACTTTAACAGTACTGGTCTTTGAAAATGGATGATTTTTTCAGGCATAGTTAATTTGTCTCAGGTTTGGACCATAGCTCTTGGAATTGTTTATATTAAAGTGCTTACCAGGAATTTTTGGTATGTTTTTTACTGGGTTCTTCATTCATTCTTGTGAATTTCTTATGGGCAAATTAGAGCTGAATGTCTTTGAAGGCTTGTTCATTCTTCTGAAAATGTCTTTTGTAATATGAGAAGATACCTTCCTTCCTTCTTTGTGGACATAGGGGACCATGGGTGTGGAACATTGCATATAATATCAGACTCTTTTGATACACTGGAAATTTTGCTGAACTTTTCCTAATTTTTTTTATTTTTCTCTGTAAGGGATGGTTCTTTGTAAGGGAGAAGAAGGAGAAATATATTAGGAAATGTAAGTAATGCAAAAAAGATCAATTTTTATAAGAAAATATCTCATAGTGCCTCCATGCAAAGTGGTCATGTTCTACATAGGAATGTAAAGAATGAATCTAAATTTTCAGAATCCAAATACAGCACATGTAGCAAAATAATATTTCACTATTAACTATCAGCTCTTGCAATAGCATATTCCAAAGGATTCTTAGAATTTTAATAACCAATATTTATTTTTTTAGCTTTCTCCTAAATGTTTTTAATCTCGTTTTCTCATCTCTCAGATAAGGAGACAGATGTACAAGATGATCAATGTATTTGTCTAGAGTTCATATGCTAAGCAAACAGTAGAGCTGACATTAGAAATGAACAACTAAATATGAAGACAGAAGAAAGTTTCAGATGTACTGAAGAGCAATTTGAAATGACCAAGAAGAAATGCAGCAAAAGATATGTTGGAGAGCACATTAGCTCAAACATCAGGAGACTGGAACTCTATCCCCAGATTCTTCACTAGGTAGCTTTGCAATCCTATAACTACTCTTTAAGCATTGTAGCTGCTTAAAAAATGTAACAACAAAATCCAGAAAACCAAACAACCCTTGATATGAAGCAAATCACTTAGCCTTTATGAATTTCCATTTTGTTACTTATAAAGTGGGTGGATTGGTCTAGATTAGGAGGTCTAAATCATTTTTGTGTGTTGTGGACCTCTTTGGCAATCTAGTGAACCTATGAACCTCCTATTCAGAATAATGTTTCTGTAAAATAAGAATAATATTTCAACTAGAAATTAATAAGAATAATGTATTTTTTCCCATTCAAGTTCATGCATCCCCTGAAATTTAAGCATGGACCCCACAGGAGCCCAAGAAATCTAGACTGCCAATCCCTGTCAAGACATCTTCCAGCTTTGATATCCAGGAAGTAATTCTTTTTGATGGGGATCTAATGAGATAATAATTTTAAAGCATTTAACAAAGTACCTGGCACATGGTAAGTACTATATAAATATTATTGTTATTAATTAGAGATAGCTAGATGGCATAGTGGGTAGACTGCCAGACCTGGAGGAAGGAAATTCTGAGTTCAAATTTTAGATATTTTTGACCTCATTTATTTACTACCTGGTATGACTCTGTGTTGTATATAACTTCTTTTTGCATCAATTTATTTGTAAAACGGGGATCAGAATAGTAGTAGCTACCTTCCAGGACTGTTGTGAAGGTAAAATGAGGTAATGTTCATGAATGTAAAAGCGCTATATAAATGGGAGCTATTTATTATTATTATTATTATTATTACTAAGACCAAGCACCAAGAAAAGTACTCTAAATTTGCAGTGGGGCAGCTAGTTGGCCCATTAGTGGAGTACAGGTCCAGGAGTTAGAAAGAGCTGAGTTCAAATGTGACCTTGGACACTTATTAGCTCTGTGATCCTGAACAAGTCACTTAGCCCTGTTTGCCTCAGTTTCCTCATCTGTAAAATATGCTGGAGCAGGAAATGGCAAACTACTCCAGAACCTTTGCCAAGAAAACTATAAATGGAGTCACAAGGAATCATATATGACTGAAATAACCAAAAAACAACAAAATCAATATTTCCAAGAGAATCCTCCCAGATTTATCCATGAGAGGTCACTGTGGCTTTTGCCAACATTTCTTTACTATAATATCTTGTATTATAACTCATTAGTTGAGAACGAGATTCTTTCAAAACGTCACATTTCCATATTGTCCTAATAGGTAGCAGCGCTCTCCTAGATGTTTTGTTGGGGCAGAGGCAATGAGATCATAGGAAGAGACCTTGAACAAATTGTCAATATCACTAAAAACTTCCACCATTGTAAGAGATCATTAAAACTCTGGCTGAGGACAGATGAGCCCATTAGTTTAGCTATCAAGGGGATACTTCAGGTCAGTGTCAGGTCACATGGGTGTTTCATGCCTAGTACTGCTTAGGACATCTGTGCTTCACTTAGAATGTGAATAAGTGAGAAGACTCTTGTTCTTGGAGTGGATCATTCAGAAGCTTTCTGTGGTATTAAATTAGGGCATGTGCCAAACCTAAAAGTAATAAGAAAAATCCTGTGCATTCAAGAATAAAGACCCAGCTTCTGCAATGGCCAAGCAGTTCATCAAGAAAAGCAGTAAAACTGCCAAGCATATTATATACAGAGAATTAAGAAAGCAATCATTCTGAAAATGTATGCTCACTTCCCGGATTGTTTAGAATATTTAGAAGTGAATCATTTTTCACCTGTCTTATTACCCTGCATTTATTTAGTCATGTGCTTAAAAACACTCTTATGGGTAAATTAATCTTTTGGTTCTGATAGCTGAATGAGAATTTAACCCCTTAAACACCAAAGGAACTTTGAAAAGCAAGAACTCCAACAGTACTATTTACAAAGTAAATATTAAAAGGTAAGCTTGTTTTTTCATTCAACTTGGAACAGCTCTTCACTGGTAAACCCTTTGGGTTATACTCATTAAGGTCACAGTTTTAGGATCTGAGGACATTACACAGTATTTACAAGATGATCCTGACAACAGATTAGAAATGATTACTTTTCTTTCCATCCGACATGGCTTTCTTCAACAATGAAATGTTTCAAACCAGTTCCAATTGTTCAGTGAAGAAAGTCATATACACCCAGAGAGAGGGATATGAAATGTGGACCACAACATAATACTTTCATGCTCTTTATTGATGTTTGCTTGCATTGTATTTCCTTTCTCTGATTTTTCTTTCTTGTAGATATGATTTTTCTTGTACAACAATGATAAGTGTGGAAATATGTATACATATATTCGATTTGTCAAGTATTTTAACATAATTAACATGTAGTGCATTTCCTGCCATCTAGGAGAGGGGTGGGGAGTAGGGGGGAAAATCTGTAACAGAAAGCTTTGTAAGGGTTAATGTTGAAGAATTACCCATACATATGTTTTGCAAATAAAAAGTTTTAATAAAAAAAAAGAATTCAAGCCACTCTCCAATCGATAAATGGTCAAAGGATATAAACAGACATTTTTCAGATGATGAAATTAAAACCATTTCTAGTCATATGAAAAGGTGTTCCAAATCACTATTGATCAGAGAAATGCAAATTAAGACAACTCTGAGGTACCACTACACACCTGTCAGATTGGCTAAAATGACAGGAAAAGATAATGATGAATGTTGGAGGTGATGTGGGAAAACTGGGACACTGATACATTGTTGGTGGAACTGTGAACGGATCCAATCATTCTGGAGAGCAATTTGGAGCTATGCTCAAAAAGTTATCAAACTGTGCATACCCTTTGACCCAACAGTGTTTCTACTGGGCTTATATCACAAAGAGATCTTAAGGGAAGGAAAGGGCCCCACATGTGCAAGAATGTTTGTGGCTAGAAACTGGAAACTGAAGGGATGCCCATCAATTGGAGAATGGCTGAATAAATTATGGTATATGAAAGTCATAGAATATTATTGTTCTGTAAGAAACAACCAGCAGGATGATTTCAGAGAGACCTGGAGAGACTTGCATGAACTGATGCTGAGCGAAATGAGCAGAACCAGGAGATCATTATACACAGCAACAAGAAGACTATATGATGATCAATTCTGATGGACATGGCTCTCTTCAACAATGAAATATTTCAAACCAGTTCCAATTGTTCAGTAAAAAAAAGCTATATACACCCAGAGAGAGGGATATGAAATGTGGACCACAACATAACATTTTCATGCTATTGATGTTTGCTTGCATTGTGTTTCCTTTCTCGGATTTTTTTTCTTGTAGATATGATTTTTCTTGCACAGCAAGATAAGTGTGGAAACATGTATACATATATTCGACTTGTTAAGTATTTTAGTATAATTAACATGTAGTAGACTTCCTGCCATCTAGGGGAAGGGACTGGGGGGGGGATTTGTAACAGAAAGCTTTGTAAGGGTCAATGTTGAAAAACTACCCATACTTATGTTATGCAAATAAAATGTTTTAATAAAGAGAAAAAACAAAACCAAAACTTTTCTTTCCATCCAAGCAACATCCCTAGTTTCTCCAGTGAGCACTTGTACCTTGCTCAAAGCCAACTTAACCCTTTGGAAGAACTAATTTAGGCCACTATTCACTTGGATCAGTTTTTTCCCCTCTTTAATTCTAAATGTTTAGTTTTTGTTTCTTGAATCCTGTCATTCTCTTTTGGATTGATAAATTGATGAGCTCTTTTCATGTCCATCAGCTTCTAGAATAAACCTTTCCCCTCTCATTATAATCTGCTGGATGGGCTAAAAATGGATAAACATATAATTTGAGTGATGCTCCATTTAATGGGTTAAAAAATCTGTGATAGAAATAAACAAAGATCATTGTTCATCTGCAGCAAATCTCTACCAGTGTCTCAAGGGAAGAAATTGTGTTTTCTTGCTCTTTTATTGGTTGTTCGGTCGTTTTTCAGTCATGTTCAACTTTCTGTGACTCCATTTGGGGTTTTCTGGGCAAAGAGATTGAAGTGGTTTGCCATTTCCTTTTCTAGCAAGTTTTGCAGATAATGAAACTGAGGCAAACAGGGATAAGTGACTTGCCCAGGAACGTACAGCTAATAAGTGTCTGAGGCCAGATTTGAATTCAGAAAGATGAGTCTTCCTGACTCCAGGCCCAGCCCTCTCTATTCATCTGCCATCTAGCTGCCCTTTTCTTGTTTTACACATAGAAAACTATTTTTGGAGGCAAATGGGAGCTTGTATAAGAAAAGAAAGAATACATCATTGAAAGATTTTTAGATTTAGTTCTGTTTGTATTTAATACAGGCCATGTGATGAGGAGGACAAAAAAACAACATGGTGAACAGTCTACAATGCCAGTTTGGATAATCCAAGAGATTAGTCTGTCTCTCTTATATCTGGATTTATTTTTTTATTTTTATTTATTTATTTTTTTTTGCTGAGGCAATTGGGGTTAAGTGACTTGTCCAGGGTCACACAGCTAGGAAGTGTTAAGTGTTTGAGGCCAAATTTGAACTCAGGTTCTCCTAACTTCAGGGCTGGTGCTCTATCCACTGCGCCACCTAGCTGCCCCTGGATTTATTCTTTATAAAGTTTAAATGCGTCAGATAATTTCCAGACATCTCTTTTCAGCTTATTCATACAGTTTTGTCCTCAAATACAAGATAAGAAAATTAGAGTTCAGAGGTCATTTATACTAAGTTTATTGTATGGACATTTTTTACCTTCTGTCTACTCAACTTTTGTATGCTCTTTGAATATAAATGGATATCTGGAATAGGACTGGCTACAAGTATTGCCCTTCTTGACTACTCCTTGGAACTGCTCGCCCCTCTTCCCTTTCCCACTTTGAGCTGTTTGTTTGGGGACAACTACAAACTTCTCCCTAGTCTCACCCAGCTCAGCACTGGTCTCATGTCCAGTGTTTCATTCATTTCTTTTAACCGACCACTGAGGCCCAACTCAGTTCAGGTATAACCCCCTGAGATAGCTTCATGATAGCACATGGCTCTAGAACAGATGGCTCAAGGCCATTGTGGGTCACAACTACTCAAAACCAAAGCTCACATATTGTCACCCACTTATGTGCTTACTTTTAGCAGACATCCAAAGACTATAACAAATAAACAAGACCCCACTTAATCAGTGAGTGGAGAAGATTTAGGGCAAGAAAGAATTCCTCTCTTACAAGAAATACCAGAGACCATAGATAGAGGGGATCTCTCTATTTCAAGTAATACCTGGGACCAAGGAAGACACATCCAGAGTCACTGGTCAGGAAACCACAAGGTCAGGGCATCTCCACAGGAAATATGTGGCCAGGGTAAGTCACCCTTCCAACACCGCACAGGTGCTGGTGTCCTCATGCTGTGCTCTCTGCTTGCCAGAGGGCCTCCTGTCTCTCCTGAGAATTGCTCTGCTAGTGGCTTGGTTGCCACTGAATGCCCCAAATCACCCACCTTCTAAGTGTCTAAGGTCAAAATTTGAATTCAGGGTTTACTGACTCCCAGGCTAGCATCCTATCAGCTGGGGAATGTGGCACAGTGTATGACTTGGTCTTTCCTTATAAAGCCTAAATAAAAGGGAGGTGGATGAAGGGAACCTGGGAGGGACTTTTTTTGCTTTCTGCCTCTTTCTTTCCTTTTTTCTTTCCTTCCTTCCTTTCTTCCTTTTTTCTTTTCTTTCCTTTCTTCCTTCTTTTTTTCTTTTCTTTCTTTTTTCCTTCTTTTCTCTTTTCTTTCTTTTTCTTTCCCCTTCCTTCCTTCCTTTCTTCCTTCTTTGTTCTTTTTCTTCCTTCCTTTTCCCTTCCTTCCTTCCTTCCTTCCTTCCTTCCTTCCTTCCTTCCTTCCTTTCTTTCTCCTTTTCTTTTTGCTTTCAAGAAGCTTAAAAAATATTTAGAAAACTTCAAAAATCCTCTATCTAAGCAGTAACCATGCATCCTGGATTTCCTGGGACAGTCCCAATTTCAAGAAAAGAAATTGCTTTTAAAAGGCTTCACAAAAAGAACATTTTTGGTTAGACCATAGGTTCTAAAAAGTGTGGTCACTTTAAGTTTGTGAGAAAGAATTTTTCTTAGTAGGCATGGAAAAGAGAGAATGCTTAGTCAAAAGCAGTAAGTCATAGCAGGGGAAAAGGAAAAAGGAAATAGGACAGTACTTGAGGCCAAAGAAAGAAAATGGGTGTCACTAGGGAATTAGTTGGGACTAAGAAATATCACAAGGGCATCCCAGACTTCTTTTTCTCTAGGTCTATCCTGAAACCCTCTCAATCCTGCATTTAACCCCCACCAATCCCTGTTCCATTCAATTCCCATATCAGATCATGGGGAAGCACCAATTGTGGCTTAGAGCTGGAAATATTCCTGCTCCCACTCTATATACAGCAAATAAAAAAGAATCCATCTTTCAACTGCAGCAAAAGGTCCCCTGCAAAAAGTGGGATTTTTGAGCTGTACTTGAAAGAAGCCAGCAGGCATGGGTTAAGAGGGAGAGTATTCTAGGCATCAGAGACAGGTATTTATTGTCATTGGATAGCATTTCTTTTCTTCATTTTTTGGGGGAAAGGAGAAGTGAAGTTATTTGCTCAGGGTCACACAGTGACCATAAATGACTGGATTTAAATTCAGGTCCTCTTGACTCCAGGGCCAGTGCACCACCATTCATTGTACCACCTTGTTACCCTTATATTGCATTTGAGGAAAAAAAAGGTTTCCAAAACTGCTTTATAAATGTCAATGGTTATTATTGTTATAATTATTAGTTATTAAATACATAAAGAGTTTTGTTTTTTTTTCCTTTTTGCTGAGGCAATTGGGGTTAAGTGACTTGCCCAGGGTCACACAGCTAGGAAGTGTCTGAGACCAAATTTGAACTCAGGTCCTCCTGACTTCAGGGCTGGTGCTCACATAAAGAGTTTTTAATCCTTCTTTCTATGTGCTTTCTTCTAGCACTTAGCAAAATATCTGGTGTATTGTAGGTATTTAAAAACCATTTGATTCAATTAAATTTAATATGACATTTATCAAATCTAATATAACTAGACAACTAGTATTTATTAGACACCGATTATATGTCAAGAACAGTGCTAAGAGCTGAGCATACAAAAAAATGACCAAAGGGAAAAAAAGAAAGAAAACAGTTCCTTCACTCAAGAAATTTCCAGTCTAGTGGGGGAGACTTATCAAACAACTATATACAAATAAGATATATACAGGATAAATCGAAGATAACAAAGGGCTAAGATTAAGGAAGACTGGGAAAGTCTGTTTATTTAAATTAATTGAATTGAATTAAAATGATCTTATTCAATAATTATTTAAGAGCCTGTTCTGTACCAAAGTATGTTCTAGGGATACAAAATTAAAAAAAAAATTACACAGCCTTTGCCTTAAAGTACCTTATAATACACTGAATGAATGCTTAATACTCTAACTGGCCCTCTGAGAAGCTCTGGCACTTGGCACATGTGTAACCTGAGGCAAGTCCCCTTAACTCCTCTGGGTTTTAGATTCTTCATCTATAAAGCAAAGAGGTTGGACTATATGACCTCTAAAGTCCTTTTCAACTTCAGATGTAATTTTATGAACTTCTTGGAGAGACAAAACCAATAACAACAAAAATTCAAGATAAAGTAGAATCAAGTGCTCAGTTATGTTATATGAATCGTAAGTATAAAAGTAACTCAGGAGGGAGACCAATAAGGATGGAAAGGTGATTCAGAAAGTAATAGTGTTACACAAATAAGATCAGACTTAGTCAATTGGAAAAACATTAAGTGCTTATGGGTAGACAGTGAATATAATAAAAATGACAATACTACCCAAACTAATCTACTTATTTAGTGCCATACCAATCAAACTCCCAAGAAATTATTTTACAGATCTAGAAAAAAATAGTAGTAAAGCTCATTTGGAAGAACAAAAGGTCAAGAATTTCAAGGGAATTAATGAAAAAAAAATGCAGATGAAGGTGGCCTTGCTGTACCAGATCTAAAACTATATTATAAAGCAGCGGTCATCAAAACCGTTTGGTACTGGCTAAGAAATAGAGCAGTCGATCAGTGGCATAGGATAGATTATCAGGACAATCTAGGCAATAACCTTAACAATTTAGTGTTTGATAAACCCAAAGACCCCAGCTTCTGGGATAAGTACTCACTATTCGGCAAAAACTGCTGGGAAAATTGGAAAGTAGTGTGGAAGATATTAGGGCTTGACCCACATCCAACACCACATACCAAGATAAGATCTAAATGGGTTCATGATCTAGATATAAAGAGTGATATTGTAAGCAAATTAGAGGAACATAGGATAGTTTACCTCTCAGACCTGTGGAGATGGAATAAATTTATGTCCAAAGAAGATCTGGAACTCCTAATTGAACACCAGATAGATAATTTTGACTATATTAAGTTAAAAAGTTTCTGTACAAACAAAACCAATGCAGTCAAGATTAGGAGGGAAGCATCAAATTAGGAAATCATCTTTACATTTAATGGTTCTGATAAAGGCCTCATTTCTAAAATATATAGAGAATTGTTTCATATTTATAAGAATTCAAGCCACTCTTCAATAGATAAATGGTCAAGGGATATGGACAGACAATTTTCAGATGATGAAATTAAAACCATTTCTAGTGATATGAAAAGTTGCTCCAAATTTCTATTGATCAGAGAAATGCAAATTAAGACAACTCTAAGGTACCACTACACACCTGTCAGATTGGCTAAAAAGACAGGAAAAGATAACGATGAATGCTGGAGGGGATGTGGGAAAGCTGGGACACTAATACATTGTTGGTGGAACTGTGAACGGATCCAGCCATTCTGGAGAGCAATTTGGAGCTATGCTCAAAAAGTTATCAAACGTGCATACCCTTTGACCCAGCAGTGTTTCTATTGGGCTTATATCCCAAAGAGATCTTAGAGGAGGGAAAGGGACCCACATGTGCAAAAATGTTCGTGGCAGCCCTTTTTGTAGTGGCTAGAAACTGGAAACTGAATGGCTGCCCATCAATTGGAGAATGGCTGAATAAATTATGGCATATGAATGTCATGGAATATTATTTCTCTGTAAGAAACGACCAGCAGGACGATTTCAGAGAGGCCTGGAGAGACTTGCATGAACTGATGCTGAGTGAAACGAGCAGAACCAGGAGATCATTATACACGACAACAACAATACTATATGATGATCAACTCTGATGGACATGGCTCTCTGCAACAAAGACTTGTCTCAAACCAGTTCCAATTGTTCAGTGAAGAAAACCATATACACCCAGAGAGAGGGATATGAAATGTGGACCACAACATAACATTTTCATGCCCTTTATTGATGTTTGCTTGCATTGTGTTTCCTTTCTCTGATTTTTTTCCTTGTAGATAGGATTTTTCTTGCACAACTTGTCAAGTATTTTAACATTATTAACATGTAGTGGACTTCCTGCCATCTAGGGGAGGGGAGGGGAGTGGGGGTAAAATTTGTAATGGAAAGCTTTGTAAAGATCAATGTTGAGAATCAGGACAATCTAGGTAATAACTTTAGCAATTTAGTGTTTGATAAACCCAAAGACCTCAGCTTTTGGCATAAGTACTCACTATTCAGCAAAAACTGCTGGGAAAATTGGAAACTAGTGTGGAAGAAATTAGGGCTTGACCCACATCCAACACCACATACCAAGATAAGATCTAAATGGGTTCATGATCTAGATATAAAGAGTGATATTGTAAGCAAATTAGAGGAACGTAGTATAATTTATCTCTCAGACCTGTGGAGATGGAATAAATTAATGTCCAAAGAAGATCTGGAACTCTTAATTGAACACCAGATGGATAACTTTGATTATATTAAGTTAAAAATTTCTGTACAAATAAAACTAATGCAGACAAGATTAGGAGGGAAGCATCAAACTGGGAAATCATCTTTACATTTAATGGTTCTGATAAAGGCCTCATTTGTAAAATATAAAGAGAATTATCTCATATTTATAAGAATTCAAGCCACTCTTCAATAGATAAATGGTCAAGGGATGTGAACAGACAATTTTCAGATGATGAAATTAAAACCATTTCTAGTGATATGAAAAGTTGCTCCAAATCACTATTGATCAGAGAAATGCAAATTAAGACAACTCTGAGGTACCACTACACACCTGTCAGATTGGCTAAAATGACAAGAAAATGTAACGATGAATGCAGGAGGGGATGGGGGAAATCTGGGACACTAATACATTGTTGGTGAAACTGTGAATGGATCCAACCATTCTGGAGAGCAATTTGGAGCTATGCTCAAAAAGTTATCAAACTGTGCACACCCAGCAGTGTTTCTATTGGGCTTATATCCCAAAGAGATCTTAGAGGAGGGAAAGGGACCCACATGTGCAAGAATGTTTGTGGCAGCCCTTTTTGTAGTGGCTAGAAACTGGAAACTGAATGGAAGCCCATCAATTGGAGAGTGGCTGAATAAATTATGGTATATGAATGTTATGGAATATTATTGTTCTGTAAGAAACGACCAGCAGGACAAGTTCAGAGGGGCCTGGAGAGACTTGCATGGACTGATGCTGAGTGAAACGAGCAGAACCAGGAGATCATTATACACAGCAACAACAATATTACATGATGATCAATTCTGATGGACATGGCTCTCTGCAACAAAGAATTGTCTCAAACCAGTTCCAATTGTTCAGGGAAGAAAGCCATATACACCCAGAGAGAGGGATATGAAATGTGGACCACAACATAACATTTTCATGCTTTTTATTGATGTTTGCTTGCAGTGTTTTTCCTTTCTCTGATTTTTTTTTCTTGTAGATAGGATTTTTCTTGCACAACAACTTGTCAAGTATTTTATCATTATTAATATGTTGTGGACTTCCTGCCATCTAAGGGAGGGGAGAGGACTGGGGGTAAAATTTGTAACGGAAAGCTTTGTAAAGATTAATGCTGAGGAACTACCCATACATATGTTATACAAATAAAAAGCTTTAATTAAAAAAAATCAATGCTGAGGAACTACCCATATACATGTTATACAAATAAAAAGCTTTAATTAAAAAAAAGAAAGTAATAGTGTTAGAGAGAGAAGAGAATTTAAACTTTCATGTAGTCCAACCCCCTCAGAGATGGAATTTACTGAATTAAACTGAAACTTATATGATGAGGTAGCATGATATAGTAGAAAGACCACTGTACAGAAGGGAGAAAACAAGCATTTATTAGGTACCTGTTATATGCCAGGCACTATGCAAATTATTATAATTATTATCTGATTTGATCTTCACAACAACTCTGGGAAGTAGATACTATTATTATCTCCATTTTACAGTTGAGGAAACTGAGGCAAACAGAGGCTAAATGACTTGTCCTGTGTTACAGAGCCAGTAACTGTCGAAGGCTGATTTTGAACTCGTCTTTCTGACTCAGATCTCCTACTCTATGCACTGCATAATATATCTGCCCAGGTCTACCCTTGTATTCTTCCTGCCCATATACCTAAAACCTGAAACTGATAGAATTGTTGTCCAAAACTCACTGATTTTTGTATATAATGAGTCTATGCTCTGAACAAGTTTTTATCACAGCTTTGCATCTTTGATGGCCATAACTGACAACAGTCCCTACCATTATATCACTGGATGATTCTGTCACTATTTATAGCATTCATATAATGCTTTAAGATTTAAAAAGTCATTTGAAAATGTTAACTCATTTTATTTTCATAACAACTCTATGCTATATGCAATCATTATCAAAATTGTTATAGATAAGTAAGCTGAGGCAGAAAGAGGTTAAATGACTTCACCAAGATCATACAACCAGTAAATATCTGAGGTAGAATTCAAATTTAACTCTTCTTGATTCCAAGTGTTATGCTCTATCTTACAGCCTAAATGCAGCTCAAGATTACTCTGGCATTATTGATTAGTTATTTTTTTTAATTGTCAGTCAGCTTAAATTAAACCAACTAAAACCCCTAAAGATTTTTCTCCTGAATTGCTAATAAGACAAATTCTCCCCAAACCTGTATTTGTACAATTGATTTTAAAAAAAAACAAAATGAAGGACTTTGTGCTTATTAAATTTAATCTTGTTGATTTAGGCCAGCCTTGGAATCAAGATTCTGTCATTCATTCATATATTTAATAAAGCATCCACTTTGTGCTAGCACAGAGGTTACAAATCAAAAACAAAACAGTTCTTTCCCTCAAGGATCTTATATTCTATTAGGGATAATATTTATCCCATTAGTATATCTTTTCCAGTTTGGGGAAATTCTCAAGTAATCAGAAATTTAGATGAAGACAAAGTGAGCATGTTAAACATATTTGCCAGAGTTCTTAGTGCTTTTTTAAGTTTCAGAGATGTAACTATTTACCAGGTAACATAGAGTCTTTTCTGAATGTCTCAAGCAATGTATGTCTACCTGCCTTGAGATGTTAAGAATGAATTGTCACTTTCCAGGCTTTCCCATGTAGCATTTTCTACTCCCATCCCCAATCTTTGTATCTGTTTCTCTGCCATTTCATCAAGTTAGGATGTGGGGACAGATTGATGGTGACAGCAAGGTTGAGAAAAAGGAAACTACAGGTACCAGTTTATAGGAGTGGCTCCTGCATCTGGAGGTTAAGTAATAACATAGCATCTGCAGCTGAACCCAAAGTCCTGTCCTATTTTATCATCATGCTATCAATCATGACATCCAGCCTCTGATTTATCCTAAACTTTTATCAGACTTCTTGGTCTAATTGAAAGGCATTTCTTTTTTACCCCTTAGGACACAGATTTATCATCTCTGTTTATGTTAGCCCCCAAGATTGTATGTCATAATGGATAGGGAATGAGGAAATTCAAGTACTGCTTCTGACATATACTGGTTATAATTCTGGGCAAGTCATTCAACCCCAATCAGCTCTCTGAGCTTAGGGGAAGCTTGTGTGCACCTCTATAGAGTTTCCCTCAGTCATGAAACCTTTATGAAACCTTTGGTTTTGACCCCCCCCCAAATTTTACCTTATATATATTGTGTTGTCTCACTAGCCTTATAATCGGTCCTTTACCTCTCTCCTAATGATTCCTAAAGCCAACTTCACCATGAAGAGTAGAAGCATTTTATGAGCAGTTCTACTCTTTGTTTAACCTCTAAGGAAGTTCAGGTCCTTTGTTTTTGTTGTAATGTATCTAGATTTCCTGGCCTAAACTATTGTACTCTTGCCTCCCAACATCCTTCATATTTCATCTATATTCTTATTGCTATTCTCAACATTATTGCCTTAGTTTTAACTTTCTCATGCTGGAAAAACTACTTCACTTGATCTAACCCTTTTTAAAAATTTTTTTTCATTCAATAAAAAAATCTGTTTTCTTTTCTTTCTATCTCCTCCCATTGAGAAAGAAAGAAAACTGACCCCCCTGTTACAAAAGAGTCTAGTCAAGCAAAACAAATTCCCAAAGTGGTCATGTCTGGAAAAAAAAAAGTTTCAATCTGTACTCTGAGTCCCTCACCTCTCTGTCAAGACACGGGTATTATGTTTTATCACTGTTCCTCTGGAACATTGATTAAAGTACCTGTCTTTCAAAGTTGTTAGGTTTTAATAATATTATTGTTATTGTATAAATTATCCCCCAATTCTACTCATTTCACTCTGTATCAGTTCCTACAAATCTTCCTAAGATTCCTCTGAAACCTTAATGAAGGTTATCTTCTTAATGTGTTCTCAGTCTCCCTGAATCCCTTTCTTATTTTGAATAAGACTTTCTAATTCTAACATGCTAGCTATAGCTTCTGCAAAGAGTAATTATCTTAAATGAATCCTTTGTGTTTTTCTTCTTCAATCTCTTTTTATGGTATCTAGACCCACCATAGATTTGAAAGTCTATTATCCAATTCATGTCATTTAGTAACCCAATCAAAAAAAAAAAGAAAAGAAAAGAAAAGGAGGTTACATAAGTTATTTTTAGTGAATCCATATTTATTAAGTTTTTTCTATTTATTTGAAATTATACACTATCTAGTTGTAGTAATTATTCTAGAAATTTGCTATAGGTCATTATTAATCTTAATGTTCTATAGTTTCTAGCATGGCCTTTCCTGAGTCAGGGAAATATTTTTCCCATCTCCAATTCTCTGGTAACCCTTATATTCGTCCTGGTTTCCAAGATCAAAGATTATTGGCAGTTTTGTGAGTACACTTAAAGATTTTTCAAGACAGTGGAATGTAAGTCATGTGATTTTGGAAGCTTGGACAAATTGAAAATAGCTAGATATTCTCTTTTTTCCTTTCTACTCAATTGGCCTTAGGATTCTGCTTAGATGTTCCTCCTTAATGTAGAAGCACAATGAATAGAAGAATTGTTCAGCTTCCTCTCCTATTTGTTATCATGGCTGAAGACACAGTAGATAGAGTGTTAAGCCTGAAATCAGAAGACCTGAATTAAAATCTAGCCTCAGATAACTTACTAGCTATAATGACTGTGGGCAATTCCCTTAACTTCTGTCTGCCTCAGTTTCCTCATATGTAAAATCAGGATAATAATAGCATTTTCCTCTAGTGTTGTTGTGAGAATCAAATGAGATAATATTTACAAGGACTAATCACAGGACCTGGAACACAGTAGGTGCTTAATAAATTTCATTTTCTTTCTTCCTTTCTAGGCAAATTTCAAAAGGCTCTTATGGTTGAAAATTTTTAAAAGTCTTAAAGAGAAAAAGCCATAGGTAATTGCAAGCTTTAGACATAATGATACTATTTGCCCTGTGGTACTCTACTATTTTTGTTGCACACACACACTTAAAGGATGCTCATTATGTAGCCACATCAATTTCTTTAGATCTTGCTCCCTTTTCTTCCCCATTAAGATGACTTGTAATTGTGGAAACAGAATTTCTCTGTCTCTGTCTCTCTGTCTCTCTGTCACTCTGTCTCTCTGTCTCTCTGTCTCTCTCTCCCTCTCTCTCTCTCTCTCTCTCTCTCTCTCTCTCTTTCTTTCTTTTCTTTCTGTCTTTCTTTTCTCTCTCTCTTTCTATCTTTTTTGTATCCTCTTCCTCTCTTGAGCCATCTTCCCCTCAAAGTTTCTATCCATCCTTATATTTCCTATGATTTTGAAATCTACTTTTCTTAAAAATTTGTTAGATTATGTTCTGTGTTTTTCATTCTTCATTATAATAACTCTTTGAATACTTTCTCCAGAACTTTTCAGCATTTCCATGTCACTAACATTGGATTTTTTTAGTTTGTTTTGTAAGCTGTATTTTGTTCCCCTCTCCAGATACTTTCCGACATATCAGTACAACTCAGAGTGCTGATCTTAGTTCTGTTAATGTATGACCTGCTAGGTACACAAAGCTACTTGTTTTTCACCCAGTTGTGCTTATCCTGTTTCTATAAGTTCTATTCATGCACTCACTAACTGCCAAAGAATGGAGCCTGCTGACCTCATCTCACTAACATTTCAGTTGATCAGAATTAAATCCAAAATCATTATTCACCTTACTATTTATTCTATTTTCTGAGAAATGAACTTGATAGTAAAACAAATCATTTCACTAGATACTCTAGTTTTGTTTTTTTTTTTTCAAAATGAACTTCCTAATAGGTGTCTGAATAGTTAGCATTTCCTTCCATTACTATATTCTTGCCTCTTGGACAGTTTTGTGCTGTATTAGAAAAGTATTATCTCTTATAAGCAAATTAGAGGAACATAGTATAGTTTACCTCTCAGACCTGTGGAGATGGAATAAATAGCAGAATGATTTCAGAGAGGTCTGGAGAGACTTGCATGGATTGATACTAAGTAAAATGAGCAGAACCAGGAGATCATTATACATGACAACAACAATACCATATGACGATCAATTCTGATGGACATGGCTCTCTTCAACAATTAAATGTTTCAAACCAGTTCCAATTGTTCAGTGAAGAAAGCCATATACACCCAAAGAGAGGGATGTGAAATGTGGACCACAACGTAACATTTTCATGCTCTCTATTGATGTTTGCTTGCATTGTGTTTCCTTTCTCTGATTTTTTTTCTTGTAGATACGATTTTTCTTGCACAGCAAGATAAGTGTGGAAATATGTATACATATATTCGATTTGTCAAGTATTTTAACATAATTAACATGTAGTGAATTTCCTGCCATCTGGGGGAGCGGTGGGGACTGGGGGGGGAGAAATTTATAACAGAAAGCTTTGCAAAGGTCAGTGTTGAAGAATTACCCATACATATGTTTTGCAAATAAAAAGCTTTAATAAAGAAAAAATAAAAAATAAAAAAAGCATTATCTATCTCTTTCTACTGCTTAGGGCAGTACACTTGACAACAGCTCATCTTTTCCCTCTATGCAATAGTAAGAAATTTGTATATCTGCAAAGTTCTATATAAACTGTGCTCATAAAATAGAAAGGAAGTTAATGGCTTTAGCATTTGTCACATAGTTTTATGGATCCATGATTTTTATGGATCCATATGCATATTCCTCATGGATATAGAATGAATAACTAATATTTTCCCTCTGTCACTGTGGGGATTTGGGGCCCTAAATGACACATAGAGTAGATAGAATAGTAATAATCAAAACAAACTTCCCTAGTAATTAATCTTAGGGTTCAGAGATAAAGTAGGAGCAAAAAGGATGACTTGTACTTGGGGGTTGGAAAGGGAGAATAGAAGCAGCTACCCATATTTTTGATAAAAATATTACAATGGCACTGGCAAATTTGGACAGAACCAATACACAAGTTTTGAAACATTTGTGTAGCCTGTTGATATATGTTAAATTTTCGTAATTCTTGGACTACGGATCAGCAGGCTCCATATTTGACAAATACTGAATACATGAATAGAACTTAAATAAAAGAGGATAAGCACAACTGGTTGAAAAACAGGTACTTTGTGTACCATGAAGGCCAAACATTAATAGAACTAAGATTGATGGTCTGAATTGTGTTGATATATCAGGAAAGTACCTGGGAAGGGGAACAAAATATAGCTTAGAAAATAAACTTTTTAAAAAGTACTCAATTCAACAACATTTAAGCCTACTGACATTCATAACCTCCTCTAGATATCCCTAGCATGACAAAGAATAATATCTAAGCTTCCCAAAATGACTAATGTATGGAGATTTAACAGTATATTTGAAGTCCTGTTTTTTCTTTAGGTTTTTGGCCAGATTCTAGTCTATGACATGGATTAAATGGTCTGCCATAGGATTCAAAATAATCTATATGTCACCAACAAGATTGTAAAATCAGTAATTATGTATTATGTATTATCAGATTCACAGCACTTGAAATGGATATGATGAGAGCATTTATTCACTGAATCATTTGTGATAGAAATTTTCATATGTATAAAGAAGATTCTTATTGACTAATGAACTGAAATTTATTTTCTTCTTCCTCAAAGAACTTATACATTACTGCTTAAAACCTCAAGAGAGTTGAAAGGGGAAATGATTGGTTGTCTGAGTGTGCTGAAAACAAAACTCATATGATTTGGTAACCTTTTCCCAGAACCATTAGGTATATGTACACAAAGGATGGAACAATATAATAGCTGACCAAACCACAAACAAGACAATCCACATACTTGAAGCAATTGCAATTATGTAATGCAGTGCTAAACATCAACCTAGAGATCAAAAGCAATTGAGCCAAAGTTGTAAATAAGGGCATCAACTGATTATTTAAAAATATTATATAGAAGTATAGAAATTATATAGTAATATTATATAAGGAATATATATAATATTATGTGTAATAAAATATTATATATTTAATATATAATATATAAAAACCTACAAATTAACACAGCAATCAGTGACAACAAAACACAGATCAAATGCAATGGCCAATGGTGATATCCAATTAGTGGCATTTACAATTAGTCATAACTACTCTAGTTGGTTTTGCTTAACTTTTTGATGGGGGAAGAATCATATTTTGTTAGAGAGTTGTATTGAAACAAAAAGCATCAAGAAAACGTTTTAAAGAAGTACAAAATCTAGGAAAAAATAGAAGCAAAATATCCAAAAGGGAAACAGAAGCAAGCAGGATTTGAAACTTTTTTTTGTTAAAGTGTTTATATATTATATATATATATATATGCATATACATATGCATATATATATGCCTAGCAAATTAAAAATTATTTTGAAGTTTTAGTTTTCTGTGTGATCAATTTGTTTTCAATGGATGTAAATGTTTTGTAATAGTTACTAAATTTAGAATCTAAAATTTTGAAATTAAAAAAATTGATTATTTTGAAAATTTGAATCAAGTCCCATATAACTTAAGACATTAACATTGGTATATTCCCATTAATCTGAATATAAGGCAGTACTAAATATAAGATGATCACTTGCTTTCTACACCATTGGATTAAAAATAAATGTAAAAATATTTAGCTTTTAAAATTTCACCAGATGACTGCTTTACTTACTAAATTACTCATTTGTAAGACTTCTCTCAACTATCATTTTGACTCCTGCCCTTTAATTATACATTTAACCTTGGATTAGGTCTTGAGGATTCCCAGGAGGTGCCTCGGTTGAGTACTGTCCTTGAAGTCAGTTTGAATCTACTTTTATGACCCTGAGCAAGTCATTTAACCTCTTTCAAATTCAATGTCCTCCTCTGAAAAATGGGAACAATCATAGCATCTACTCTACAGGGTTATTGTGAGGATCCAACAGAATAACTTTTATAAAGGCCTTTGTAGGACACTTGGGTGGCACAGTGGAGAGAGCCCCAGATCTGGTGACTCCTCTTCCTGAGCTCAAATCTGGCCTAAGAAACTTATTAGCTGTTTGATTCTGGGCAAGGCACTTCACTCCATTTGCCTCAGTTTCCTTATCTGTAAAATGAGCTGGAGAAGGAAATGGAAAATCATTCTATGTCAAGAAAACCACGAATAGGGTCATGAAGAATTGGATGTGAGTGAAAACAACTGAATAACCATAGCTCTTTGTAAACTTAAAAGACTAATACTAATGATACTAACTATTATTAAAGAAAATGCCAGTATAATATTATTTTTGGTAAGATTTAATTTCATTTCAGCTTCTTCCGAAAAGGTAGAAACTACATTAGAACGCCCTCTACATGTACCTCAATCTCCATCCTTATCTCTTTTTGTCTTCTCTCTTAGCTTCCCTTCCCTCACTTTCAGTCTTTTTATCAATTTTTCTCTTCTTTTAGATATATACATCCAGTTTAATACAATGGGAGAGAAACAAGAGAACCATTTCAGTTTTTGCATGTGATCTCTCATTAACTTGGCGGAATTCAACTGTCTCCCCAGAAGTCTGATCAGCAAAGTAGATGCCATTCTTTTTCCCAGTCACATTTTTCTCTTCTATTATATAAATATATATATTCTCATTTTTTTTCTTTCTTGCATTTTCCCCAGTTTTCTGAGATGCATTTTTTTCTACTTGTGCCATTCCATAAACATCATTGGGGAAAGCACTGGCCCTAGAGACAGATGACCTGAGTTCAAATTCTGCCTCTGATAATTACAAGAGTATAACTTTGAACAAGTCTGAACCACTTTAGGTCTCAAGTTCTTTATCCATAAAATGAAGAGCCTGAACAAGATGACCTATGATGGCCTTCTTGGTGACTTCATTTGTAGGTGAGTAAGGGAAGAATTTTGATTTTTGAGAATAATCATGTATTACTATTTCTATTCACTTAAAGTGGCCTTCTTTTCAGTCCTCTCAAAACTACTTTTTTTTCTAGGTGCAGATTTGTGATTTCATCAAAACTCCTATTAAGGAAGATGGAGAGCTATTTATCTATAATTTGTAGTCTTAGAGAGTTGTTGATTTAGGAGGACTCTGAGACATTAAGTGGCTTTGTTGTGGTCATATAGTAAGTGTTCAGAGGCAGAGCTTAAAACCAGGCCTTTCTGATACCAGGGTTTACCCTCTATATGCTAAGGCCATACTTCTGAGATATATGATGATATTAGGTTTGGGCCAGATTTCAGAAAAAGAAAATATCTAAGCTGTCCATGAGAATAAATGTGGCATTGTGGAAAGGCCTAAGGTCAGGAAAGATCTGATGCTTTCCAGTTGTACATCCATAGGCAAATAACTTAATATTGTCTAGTCTCAGTTTCCTTATAACATTATTTGCAGTTGTTGCTTTATAAGTTTGTAGGGAGAATCAAGTGAGAGAATGCTTGTAAAGCTTTGCTAACTTGAAAGCATTATATAAAAAATTTCTTATTGTTACTGGAAAGCCAAGAAAAATGAAACCATAATTATATCTTATGGCTTCTGAATAATGGTTGCTTTACTAACTTGACCAGGAGAACTGCTTTCACAATCTTGGGTTAAAATTTGTAACAGCAGTTCAATACTGACCTCCCTTCTCTAAATTTAATTGAGTTCAACAAACCTTTTACTACTTTTTATCTACTAGTTCAAGACTCAATGCTACATACTAAGGACAAAGATGGAAAAAAAAAAGTCCTTAAGGAGCTTACATCCTCTATTGGAGAGTGCTTCTCAAAAGACTATATCTTTAAATTCCTTTCTTGCTTTTTTAGTTTTGAGAAAAATAGTTTTTATTCATTTTCTTAGTTTTTCTCCTCTAAGTTTTACTTGTCAAAGGATTTATGAGATGTTCAGGAAGGACTGGAACCTCTGGTGAGAGGCATTTTGGAGCCCTTTTTAGAATTGTTCACCCACCTTTAGTGTCCCACTGTCAACTCTGGCTCCGGCTGCAGCACATGCAGCAGTGACAAACTGGTAAACTGCTTTGGCAGATGGGCCTAACCAGATTGAGAGTAGCCGATGGGCTTCAAATCTGGTGTTAAGGGATTACTTACCCCGGGCATTTGAAGACTGATAGTCTTCAAAGAGTAGAGAAGGACAATTTGTTCCCATGGCCAGGAAGGTGGCTGAAGCAGGTGCTATGGAATTGTTAGAGTTTGGCTAGACACTGAAGACACCAAGATCATCCACTGCATCCCAGGCCATCACCAGGAGTGATGACTTTTATCTTGCCACTGGGCTTTGATGGCTCTAAAAGGAAGTAAGGCTGACAACTGGACACAACTCTGCGGCATTTAAGTCTAGTTCAAGTTCAAGTCAACACATCATTCATCATGATGCCATTAGCCTTCTTTGAAAATGAAGGGCAAACAACAACGTGACAAGAGGTACCTTCCCATCCCTCTGGATTTATCTTGTAAGCTTCAGAGACTTTGTCATTTTTTCATATCTTCACCACTTAGCAAAGTGCCTGGCACATAAATGCTTAATAAATGCTTGTGGTTCTTAGAATCATATGATCCTGAATCCTTTAAAGCTGAAGCATTGATAAGAGGCCACTTAATTGATTCCCCAGCTTGATACTCTGCACAGTACTTTGCACACAGGTACTCGGTAAGGACTTGCTAAATGAATGAATAAATGCATCCATCCATCCATCTTATTTTTAAAAGACCTTCAGAAAATATGGTAGCCATTCCATTGTTTAATGACCACTCCTTGGAAAGGTTTCCTTCTACCCAACAGAGATCTCTCAATTTTTTGGTTTACTTAACCCTTTTGGGATGAAGAAGAGTTCTGACATTCTGTTCTAAGCAGTTTCGTGTATTCAAAGATAGTAATTATTTTTATGTGCAATTTTTATTTTTATTATTTTATTTTTCTTTATTTTTTATAATGTGCAATTTTTTAAAACATATTGCTATATTTGTCATGTTATGAAAGAAAAATCAGACTAAAAGGGAAAAGAAAAATGAGAAAGAAAACTAACAAAAATGTGAAAATACTATGTTTTGATCCACATTCAATCTCCATAGCTCTTTCTCTGGAGAGGTCACTACAGCATCTTATACATAACAAAAATATCTTCTATATTCACTTTGAATTGGTCTTTGAGAGCATTTAGTTATTTTGCCAAGAAAACAGCTGGTTATTTGGTGGCCTGAGAAGCAACAGGATATCTTTGTATTTTTATAGGTGAAAGAGAAAACAATAGTATATAGGTATCCCTCAAAATTCTGCCTTCTCTGGAATCATAGGAATTTTCCAAGTCCCCATTTTGTGGAGTATATACAACAGTGTAAATATTATTTTTCTTTTATTTTTCAACTGTCATTTTATCTATTCTGGCATTTTGTTATGATTTTTGAAAGCTAATTTATGTTTGTTGTAAAGGTAAGGGCCTTTGAACCTATACGGTGCCTTAGTGAGGCTGTATATTTTTTGTTTATAGAATTTATATGTAACCTGAGGTTTGAAACATAGATTTGTATACAGCTCCCCTCAATGCTAGAGAATTCCTGAACATTGTGTGTGTTTACTTGAGGGTTGAGTTGTTTTCAGAGCTTTGGAGAAGAGAATAAATAATAATAGCATTTTCTATGTGCCATGCTTAGTGTTTTAAGTTATCTCATTTTATCTTCATGATAACCCGTGGATGTAGGGATTATTATTATTATCCCCATTTTACAAATAGGTAAACTAGGGCAGACAAAGGTTTGCCTTCTTCTTTTCTACTTTCACTCAAAAAGGAACTTCCCAAAGTCTCAAAGGACACAATTTTGAAACATGTTGAGTTACCAATTCCTATTTTTCTGCCTTTTGAAGTCTTCTTTCCTTCTCCTAATTTCTTGTGGAAGAGAATCCAGAATGGATCATGTGCTCTCCTGAAACAAAAAGGAAGATAAACTGTCTTCTCCCAGGCTCCTAGACCACTCTTCCTCCTCAGGCAATGTCAAGGCACTATTCTCCCATGATGAGAGTCTTATGCAAATGATTCAGGTTTGAGCCCTGATGTATATATAGAATTAAGAATAAATATAAAGAATTTACTATTTCAAATTTCCATTTTTCTTTTTGGCTTTTGAGAGTAATATATCAGTAAGAATCTGTAACTTCATTACAATTCCCTGTATGGGAAATTCTCCACATATGTAAATTGCAATGATCAAAATTATGAAATGATCAAAATTATTTTTTTTATTTGTTTTTACTTGTTTTTTTTAACTTGTCTTGACTAGCTTGTTTTTTTTTGTCCCAGATGAAAAAGCTAACAACATAAAATGGAGTTTTTCATCCTTAAAGACAAAAGTCTTTTTAAAGACACCAAGCCTTAAAGACACAAAGAGACACAAGCTCTGTCTTGAGTATTGAACAAGGGAAGGAAAGGAAATAAACATTTATAAAGTACATTCTGTATGCCAGGCACTGTACTAAATGTTTTTTACAATTATTATCTTTTAAAATTCTTATAACAATCCTGTTATTATCATCTGTTTTACAAAAGAGGAAACTGAGGCAAATTGAGGTAAAATGACTTGTCCAGAGTCATACAGCTAATAATTATCTGAGATCAGATTTGAATTCAGGTCTTCCTCACTCCAGATCCAGTGTTCTGGCCAATGGCATATCTAAAACCTCTTTTAGAATCAAAGTTTTAGGAATTTCAAAGTCCCTGAGAGAGCCCTTTAAGATTGTCTAGTTTAATCCCTTTATTAGTAATAAGGTTCAAGGAGGTAAAACAATTGTCTAATTCTTCAGCTAATTGGTGACATATGTAGGACCAGAATGCAGGTCTCTGAATGCCTAAAATATACTTTTCCCACTCTACAAAGTTCCATCTTCGCTTTGCCCATTTGACAGAATATTCCCTTGAAATTGTTTGGCTCTTTTGGCAGGCCTCTAAGTGAATTGTGTTTGGTTCTTAATATCCCAGCAACAAATCTTAGTCTACAGTAAATATAATGGATTCCATTCTCTCCAAATCATTTCCCTAGAGTAAGTTCAGTGCTCAGAGTTCTAAAGAGGCACCACTTAGTGCATTGTTGGTACAATGAAAGAGGGAGAGTTTGGTGGCAGGAGATAGTTAATGTGCCCACCTACTTATTCCCAGAGTTACTTAATAATGGGAGTGACTGGTAGAGGGAGTAGGAACAAATGTAGCTCAAATACTAATGCTCCTTCTTTATAACCTTCTTGCATATTATATTATCTCTACATCAAGGTTTGTCTTTAGCCAAAGACAATTTTCAAAACATTAAATCCTAAATGATTCAGACTTGAAACAGAGATCAGCATCATGCCCAGGAAATATACTTTTGTCTGCTGCTTCTACTAGATTATTTCAGAGCAAATTGCAGCTCCTGTTGCTGAGGAACTAAGTTTGTAGGGTTATGGCAGACCCCTTTGCTAATGCTTCATCTACTAAGCACTTTATCAGTTGGTCCTCAGAGAATTGTATCACTGTAAAAACCAAAACTTGCATATTAGGTTTTATAAATAATGGGAAACAAATGAGTAAGTGAGATGACAGTGCCAGGGGCAGCAAGCACACTTCTTGGAGTCTTAAGAAAGAAAATTGCTGAAGCCCACGTTAAAATGTGAAACTTTTCTAAATCAGTGTATTCTCTCAAAATCAATCATCATTTCTTTATATATTCAACAATAAGCAACAGTAGCTCTTAAATTCTTAGCACTTGAGGAGAATGTCCATAATAATGATTCACATGTATATATTTTGCAAAGTGCTTTTCATGCATTATCTCCTTTGTTCCCCATGATAAATTTGTAATTATTGTCTCCATTTTGAAGATGATGAAAATGATATAGAGAAATTGCCCACAGTCATATAGCTAGGAAATTTCTGGGTTAGCATTTGAATCCAGGTCTTCTTGAATCTGCATTCTATGCAAAATGGAGATTTTGATCATATTAAGTTAAAAAGTTTTTGAACAAACAAAATCAATGCAGATAAGATTAGAAGGGAAGCAATAAACTGGGAAAAAAATTTACATCCAAAGGTTCTGATAAAGTCCTCATTTCTAAAATACATAGAGAATTGACTCAAATTTATAAGAATTCAAGCCATTCTCCAATTGATAAATGGTCAAAGGATATGAATAGACAATTTTCAGATTGAGAAATTAAAACCATTTATAGTCATGTGAAAAATGCTCTAAATCATTATTGATCAGAGAAATGAAAATTAAGACAACTCTGAGGTACCACTACACACCTCTCAGATTGGCTAAGATGACAGGAAAAGATAATGATGAATGTTGGAGAGGATGTGGGAAAACTGGGATACTAATACATTGTTGTTGGAGTTGTAAACTGATCCAACTATTCTAGAGAACAATTTGGAACTATGCCCAAAGAGCTATCAAACTGTGCATACCCTTTGATCCAGCAGTGTTTCTATTGGGCCTATATTCCAAAGAGATCTTAAAGGAGGGAAAGGGACTCACATGTGCAAGAATGTTTGTGGCAGCCCTTTTTGTAGTGACAAGAAACTGGAAACTAAATGGATGCCCATCATTTGGAGAATGGCTGAATAAATTATAGTATAGGAATATTATGGAATATTATTGTTCTATAAGAAACGACCACCAGGATGATTTCAGAGAGGCCTGGAGAGACTTGAATAAACTGATGCTAAGTGAAGTAAGCAGAACCAAGAAAACATTGTACCTAGCAACAATAAGATTATATATGATGATCAATTATGATGGACGTGGCTCTTTTCAACTGCAAGGTGATCCAGGCCAGTTTCAGTGGTCTTGTGATAAAGAGATCCTTCTGCATCCAGAGAGAGGATTGTGGGGACTGAATGTGGATCACAACATAGTAATTTCACTTTTTTTGTTGTTGTTTGCTTGCATTTTGTTTTCTTTCTCATTTTTTTCCTTTTTGACTGATTTTTCTTGTGCAGCATGATAAATGCAGAAATAAGTATAGAAGAGTTGCACATTTAACATATGTTGGATTACTTGCCATCTAGGGGAGACGGTGGGGGAAAGAGAGGGAAAAATTTTGGAACACAAGATTTTGCAAGGGTAAATGTTGAAAATTATCTATGTTTATGTTTTGAAAATGAAAAATTTTAATAAATTGTTTTAAATAATCTGTATTCTATTCCATATCTCACTAATCAGATTAACTGGCTTTCATTTCTTTACATGTCATTACTCACAGACGCTATCTAAGACCTTTTCTACTCTTCTTAAGTCTCCTTTCTCTGTCAGCAGATGCTCAGTATCCTACATTATTAAATAGAAGGAGACTATCCAAGACCACTTCTCTCAATCTTCCCTCCAGTTTTCAAAAACTTTCAGGGGTCACCACCCACATTCTCCTTGCCAAAATTAACCACTCTATTTTTGGTCATAGTGCTCTTCTGTCTTCTTATGGACCTTACTTTGCAATTATTCTTTCTCAGCTGGTCAATTAGCATTTATTTACCTCTTCCTATCAATGAATAAGAATTTTATTAAGCACCTGCTACATTCTAGGCACTGTGCTAAAAAGTATTGTGGATACAAAAAGATGCAAAAGATAGTCCATATCCTCAAGGAGTTCACAATAAAGAAAGGAGACAACAAACAAATGTAAATATACAAACAAACTATATATGGGATAAGTAGGAAATAATGTAGGGAAGACACTACAAGGATGGTGTTAAATGCTGAGGACTGTCTCTGTCTACCTTCTTCCTTTATAATCACAAACATGCTTTTCTCTTAGGGAAGGTGCTAGTTTTCCTTTCCTCACTTCAAAACATCTAAAATGAGTAATCTCTTCTGTCTAGTCACTGCCTCTACTCTCTCACCACCCTTGAATTCTTTGCAATTTGGCTTCCATTGTCCCCACTCAGCTAAAATAGCTCTTTCAAAGGCTACCAATGATAAAACAAATGGTTTTTTTCTCTATCTTCTTTGTCCCTGACACTTTGTTCAATACCTTATATTCTTTTCCCTTTTTTAAAATTTTCTTTATTTTATTCACAACTTAAGAAATTAAACAAGCATTTCCATAACATAGTAAAATGAAAAAAGACAAATGTGCATGAAACTACAAATTGTGTCCAATTTTAAATATATAATAAAGTTAGCATATACCTTTCCTTTTTTTCTTTTTTTTCTTCCCTCCCCCATGGCTACCAAAAAACACAGATTTGTGTATACATGTAAAATCATTCTATTCATATATCTGTTACTTATATTTTTTCTGGATGAGATACCATTTTCCTTCTCAGGTCCTTTATAGTTAATTTGGGTATTTATAATAGACAAAATGACTTAGTTGCCCAAAGTTGTTCTTAAAACAATATTGCTGTTACTATATACAACATTCTCTTGGTTCTGTTCATTTCACTTTTCGTTATTTTGTGCAATTCTATCCATGTTTATCTAATCATTAAGTTCATTGTTTCCTATAGCACAATAGTATTCCATTATAATCATAAATCACAACTTGTAAGTCATAACCTAATTGATGGACATCCCAGATTCTTTCCTTTCTTGGTTTCCTTGTCATTCGCCTGTTTTACCTTTCTTCCCTTCCTAAATTTATCTCCTCCTTACTTTGTTTCTGTGTGTATAGGTGTCCCTCTTAGTCTGTCTCTATTTAATGGTATATCATCCTTTCAATTCTTTGGGTTTAAAACATCAGGAGCAACAATGATTCCAGATGAATAATACCAAAGTTCCTCTCCTGACAGAGAGGAGATAGACTCAGAATGAAAATGAAATATGCTTGTTTGGCCAAGACCAATATGCAACTTTGTTTTGCTTGACTCTGCATATTTTACACAAGTTCTTTTTTATTTTAATTTTTCCAGTTTGGATTAGGAGGTAGGAAGTAGAGAAGATCTAGGGACAGGATGCTCTCTTAAACATATATAGTTGGTCTGTATATATTAGTTTGCATGTTGTCTGCTTCATTAGACTGTAAGCTCCTCAAGGACAAGGACTGTCTTTTGCCTCTTTATATCCTCAGCACTTGCCATAGTGCCAGACACATAGTAATTGCTTAACAAATTTTTTTGATTGATTGATTGAAATGAGGAGAATAAAAGAAAGGCTAGAATGAAACATAGACAAGCATGGCAGTTTTGAAAGTTGTTTGTTGAATTTATTATATACTTGGGAAAAAACAAGTTCTACATAATAGACATTCACAACTTCAACTTCATTTCTCTCAGAATAAAAAATAAGATAAAAGGGGAAAACATTAGGATCCTCTTGAACTCTTTTCTCTCTCTCCCATACAATTAGCTGCCAAACATTGTCATTTCTATCATGACAGTATCTCTTGTCTATTTCTTTCACTCTATTCAACATATTATCTCTTGTCTAGATTATTATAATAAACTGGGGTACTGTAAAAACTCATATCTGTCTTCTTTTTCCCTATCCAATCCATCCTTATTGCAAAGGAGAATTGGGGGAATACAGGAGTATAAAGATAGTGACAACAATGATGATGGAGACCAAGACAAGAAAAAGCACAAGGACAACAAAAACAAGAGAAGAACAAGAAAAATAAGAACATGAAGAAGAAAACATGAAGAGGCTCAATGAAACATGTTTTAAGTCAACAAAATAAAGTAGTAAGTTTAAAAGAAGACAAACAAGCAGGATGGTATCTGTTCAAACTATCCATTAAATTTGAAATATAAAAAATACAACTCTAAGCTTTATGTAATGGGCATTTATGGTTTCATACATGGTCCTCTTTTTTGGTTTATTTTAAGTGAAATATTTTTTGCTGCTGTTTGTCAAATTCACAAAATAAAAATGAAATCTTTTTTAAAAAAAATTATGTTGGTTTTCATCTCCAGATCCCAGCTTCAAAAATATTTGAATATAAATCTTTGTCAGTATAATAGATTACTTTGCTTTTTTCCTATTCTTTCTGTCACAAAGAGACTTTCCCCTCACCACTTCACAGAACATAGTAGCAAAGAATATTGGTACCTTTTTAGTCTGATTTGGGTGGTAAACATGGGGAATTAAAGGATTAGGTAACTTTCCTTCTAGAATGTAAATGATCCTTTATACACATGTGTATATATTTATACAAACACACACAAACACATACACACACACCATTTTCATATTTTATCTTTTTGAATTTTTCTAAACAAGCAGCCTCACTTTGTCTGGTTGCCAGATTGGACTTCATTGGAAATGTCAAGTGATACCCTGAAATATTTGCAAACTCCTGTACTCTAGTGCAAGGGTGACTCATTTTGTAACTGTACAATTCTTATTATTTCCAGCATATTTTATGTTATACCCCACTTTTTTGTCACATGATTATTTTTCCATGATTCATTCAATCCACAAGCATTTGTTAAACACTTACTAAGGGCCAGAGACGGGACTAGCCACTGGAGATACAAAGATGAAGAAAAAACATCTAAAAGAGCTTGTATATTCTTCCTTACATTTATTCCACCAATCTTTAATTTACTCTTAATTTAAACCATTTATCAGAATTATTTTTAGTTGCCATGAAGGAAAACGTTTTCATTTCATTAAAAGGGTCTAAATCATCATGGAGACTGTCGCTTTTTTCCAAAGGGCATTTGAGGTGACTAGAATACCCTCAGAAAATCGGGTGCATACCAAGCCACTACTCAGTGCTCTTCCTCCAAGCTGATTTGTTTTACTCCTCTGGAAGAGACACCCCTTGTTCAAGGGTCCCAGATCTGGAGAAGCAAACATTTCAGAGCAGACCTTCTAGCAGTGAGTTCCAAATTGTAACAGACCATTAGCCAAAGCCTGTACTGCGTACAGCTCCCATCTTCTAGGTCAGGGGCAGAGAAGATTGTTAAACAATGGGAAGTGCTACCAAGGGAAATTGCAGAATTCTCCCCTGTGGTCTTTAAAAAAAATAGGACAGATGCTACCAGTGTGAAGCTAGGATAATGTAAGAGTAGACCTGGCTGGAGGCAAGGATATGGACTAGATATCATCTCAAGGTCCCTTCGATCCCTTGGCTTCTGTTAATTTCTTCTTCGTGATCGGCTATGCTTTTGAAAGCCTGAGCATGGCTACATTAATATTATGGTTTCTCACGCATTCAGCCAGACAAATATGCTGGGTGATGTAGGGAATATAGAAACTGACAGTTCCAGCCTCGGGAGATTTCTATGCAGCATGAAGGGGCAGCTTAAGTGGAAAGGATTCTGTCTTGGAGGCAGGAAGATTCATCTTCCCGAGTTCCTCAGACACTTCCTAGCTATGGGACTCTAGTAAGGCAAGTCATTTACCCCTGTTTGTCTCAGCTTTCTCATCTGTAATGGGAGCTGGACAAGGAAATGGCAAACTTGTCCAGTATCTTTGTCAAAAAAAGCTCCAAAAGGGGTTGCAAACAGTCAGACACAATTGAAAACGACTGAACAGCAACAAAAATGAATTAGATATGTTTATAAAAGGCAAACACGAGGGGGCAGCTAGGTGGTGCAGTGGATAAAGCACCAGCCCTGAAAAGTCAGGAGGACCTGAGTTCAAATTTGGTCTCACTGTGTGACATCCTAGCTGTGTGACTCTGGGCATGTCATTTAACCCCGATTACCTCAGCAAAAAATTTAAGTAAATAAATAAATAAAATGCAAGCATGGGAAAGTAATGAATACTACATTCATTTAAAAAAATGTGACAAAGAATCATAGCTCTAGAAATGGAAGGCCATCTAGTCCATTACAGATGAGAAAATTGACACAGAGAGAGGTGAAAAAACCCAGTTAAGATCAGATAAGAATTAAGTTATATGGCAGAAATTAAAATCAAAGCCTTCTAACACAACTTCCAGGACACTATCCACTATACCACATTATCTTCTGATATTTACAAGGAGTTCAGCCTTAATCATGCAGAATTCTTTTCTTATTTGTATTTCTTAAGATATCCAATACCAAATTAATCAAATTGATGCTAAACTTTGTATTGATTATATTGAAAATGATATTAATGCACATCACACATTATAGTCCTCTATTTGAAAAGACATTGATAAGCTGGAGGGCCACCAAGATAGTGAAGGGCCTTTGAGTCCATTCCATACGAGGATCAGTTAAAAGACAGAAGTATCTATTTTAGAGAATGTCTTCAAGTATTTGAAAAATTTCCAGATAGAAAAGGAATGATTATTCATAATAATAAGGCTAGCATTTTTATGGGATTTTAAGATTTGTAAAGTGCTTTACAAATATTATCTCATTTTTTCCTCATAAAAACTCTGGGAGCTTGATATTATCCCCATTTGACAGGTGAGGAAACTGAGGTTTGCATAGGTCAATTGACTTGAATACTGGGACAGAACTAGGAGAAATAAGTGGAAGTTGCAAAAAGGCAAATTTAAACTCTATATAGGGAAGAACTAATTAATATTTAAAGCTATTCAAAAATGGAATGGGCCTCCCCCCTCAGCAATGGATGATCACTTTCCAGCTTATCGAGTAGATGGCAATGGAAATTTGTTTTAATTACATGTTGGATTAGATGGCCACTGAAGTCAGCCTCATCTCTGAAATCTTATAATTGTTACTATAGATATTCATTTATTTTTTAAAGTAAAAAAGAAATAAAGAAAAGTATTTCATTTCTCAAAAATAAGTAAATAAATAAAATTGCACCAGATTTCTTAGGGGAAATATCTAGAGTAATAATTAATTAGCAATGTGATGTATGAGTAAGTATGCTAGAGTCCTGAAGGACAGATGATAAAACATGTTTCCCTACTATCACTAGAAAGCTGGAGAATTATTGGTGTAGAATGTGGCACAATGTTGTCAGAATGGTTTCTATATTGGTTGGTCTTATTTTTGGAGGAAAAGGGAGATGCAAGAGAGATTTCAAAGGGAGAAAGGGCATATATGAAGAAATGGATGAGGTATATAAACAATAGAAATTAATTGGAGTTTTTTTTTAATTAAGAGGAAAAAAATTACTGGGACTGGATTCAGGTTAGATCTTGATTTGAGTTTAGCCACTGATATCACTGAGACTCAGTTACCTTTTCTCTAAAATGGGAGTAAAAATACATAGTAGCAAATTTAGTATCTATCTTACCAAGTTGTCAGAATCAAATGAGATAATGATGCAAAAGTTGTTTGCAAATATTAAGGTACAACATAAAAGTCAACTATGACTTTCTGAAGTTATTGCAGTATGAGGAATCCTTTCTAATTAAAAAAATGTAGATCTTTCACATGATTAGTAACCATTATTATGAAATATTTTCTCTCTGTATCATTGATATTAATTGATTGAAAAAGTCCATGATGACAAAAAGCTATCCAGAGTACAAAAATACTTTTAAAAGAATTTGTATTTTTGTTAAAGCAATATTTCCTATATATATTTTAATAATAGTACTATATTCTTATACTTTTGAGGCATATTTATATAGGCTGAAGAATTGTGCTTTCTTATATATGATATAGAGTCACTTAATGAGATGGTTTGATATTCCTGAACCTATTTCCATAATTCTGCAGCTCATCAGAAATCAGCCCAGAGATAGGCACTACTGATTTAGAAATTAGAACAATCAATCACACTGAAAGTAACAAGAACTAGAATAAATCTGTTATTTAAAAGACATAGTTCACCTACTATGAAAATGCCTCTTATAGAGGGCTATGTTTATAAATATTCAAATTCAATTCTGCCCTCTTCCTAGAGCATGAGGTAGAAGGGACAAAAAATAGAATTAGAATAGTTCTTCCCCATAAAACCCAGACCATGCTACCACCTACTCAGCTCCAGAGATAGATTTCCTCTCCCTGAGTTGGTGGCAATTCCCTCTAGTTCTAAGGCATACTATCCAGTTCAATTTTTTTTAAATCAACATTTATTAACTAATGATTTAATGTTTAGTACAACTGTATCTGGGGATACAGATTTAAAAATTCACTTTCAGTCCTCGATTATTTTATAGTCTAAGAGGATGAATAAGACACTTATATGAATAGATAGGGTACAAAATAGAGAATCATAGGGGCAAAGGGGAGATCCAGATAAAGTGCTGTAAGAAAATATAAAGGAAGTAGACCACATTTTCAGCCGGGAAAATCAAGTTTTGTGGTAAAGATCATACCAAGCACAGTCTTGAAGGCAATGAAGGGTTTTAATAGCTAGAGATGTTAAGGGAGAATGATACAGGGAAGGGAGATGACCAGTGCAAAAACTTAGAAATGGAGGACAGATTGAAATCTTTGCCTAGAACAAAGACTGCAGGAGAATCCTGTGGGAAAAAGAGACAGTATCCAGGAAGAGGAGGTGATGAATGTTGTCACAGTGTGCAGAAGTCTAAAAGGGTAAGAAATGAGAAAAGGCTATTATTGCATTTAGCAATTAAAGAACTATTAGTTACCTTAAAGAAAATGGATTTCATCAAATGGTACAATCAAAACCTGGATTCTAGGGGAGTGAGAAATTAAAAGAGTGGAAGGAACTAGAGTTTCTAGATGTTTGGCTGTCAAAGGAACAGATATAAAGTGATTACTACTAAAGGAAATGGCAGTCAAAGGAAAGTCTTTTAAAATAAAAGATTATTTCTGGGCATCAGGGAAGGAAATGGTTGAAATTACAAAGATGATCAGAATGGAATATTATTATTCTATGGGAAATGATGAACAGGATGCTCTAGGGAAAAAAACCAACAACCTGAAAAGTCCTCCATGAACTCAAGCAAAGTGAAATGTATTGTATACAAAGTAATAGCAATGTTCTTGTATGACCAGCTGTGAATGACATTGCTATTCTCAGCATTATAATGATCTATGACTACTTTGAAGGACTTATGATAAAAAATCCTAGCCATACCCAGAGAAGGAACTGATTGTGTCTGAATACAGATTGAAATATTTTCTCTTTTTCCCTCTATCTTTCTCTGTTTTTTAACTTTATTTTTCTTGACAGTTTTTATTTTCATTAGGGTGGAAGATTTCTTTTACAATATGACTTCTATGGAAATGTTTTGTATAATTTCTCATGTGGTTTCTTAATTGTGAGTGGCAGATAAAGGAGAAGACCCAGAACTCAAAAAATTAAAAACAAATGTAAAAACAATGTTTTAAATGTAACTAGGTGAAAGTATTAAGTAAAAAAAAATCAAATGCAAAAACACCAAAACAAAACAAAACCCAAAAATGATCAGAGAAGAAAACTTAGACAAGGAAATGATGCGATTAAGGACACAAGAAGGATTGGTTTTGGCCAAGAGAAGGATCACCTCTTTCTCTAAGACTGAAACAAAGGAAAAGAGAATAGAAGATGATGTGGAGAGTATGTGAAGTGGATTAAGGAGAATAGAGCTTATAAAGGTGACAAAGTACTTTTTTGAAAGAAAGGTGATATTGAAGAGAGAACAGAAAGTTAAGAACTGATATTGTAGAATAGTAAAGAGAGAATCAGGGAAGAATAAAAGGATTATATGGTACAGCAATGAGGGTCCAATAAAGATGAGACAACTTACATTTGTCCTTTGGGGGAGGTATGAGACATGTTTTGTTTGACCTCAATGTACAGAACTAGGAGCAATGGGTATAATTTTCAGAAAGGAGAATTTAAAAATTAAAAACTCTAAAGATTAGAGTTGTCCAAAAGCAGAATAAATTGCCTTGAGAATTGACCAATTTTCTCTCCATATAAGTTTTCAACAGCAGACATATTTATTACTTGTTAGGTCTTGTTACAATGGTGTTGACTTTCTTGCACAGATGGTGAGTTATAGTATTTGAGGAAAGGTCTGGAAGTGGCAGCAAGGGATAAGGAATATGTCCATTATTCCTCTTGGTTTGGTGTGAAGAAAGTCAGGAGAGAAGTTTCCAGGGACACAAAGCAGTTGAATATGCTAGATGCCAAGAAAGGGTACTCCTATATAAGACTGAGACTTTAGAGGTGAGATAAGGCACTGTGAGAGAATTGAGCATCTTCTGGGAGAAGTATGACATGGAAAAAGGAAAGAAAACACTGAAAGACAGAAACACCCTTTACCCTTCACCCATCCTGCATCCTATCACCATGTTAACTTTCCCTTAATGCAGACAAATCTAAATTCCTCCATTGGCCTTTCAAGACTTTCCATAATATGGTTGGTTATATACACTTTCCAACATAATACTTTATCTTACAACTCCACAACATATTCCTTTGTTTCTAGTCAACATCCTCAGGCTCTCAAAAATGCTAAGTCCACTGTCTTTATTCATGTTGTTTTTGTTCTATGAAATACTCTTCTTTCCCCTCTTTCTATTTAAATATTATTCTGATTATGTTGATGTCCTTCTTTGGTAAAGTACTTATAGTATTTTCCACATAACTAGGTAATTAATTACAATCTGTTTTATACATTTATTGTAGTACTTATAGCATTTTCCATATAACTGAGTAATTAACTAGAATCTTTTATACATTTATTGTAGGATATATAGTTGCCCCAATCAGGTGGTAAGTGCTTTGAGGGCAAGAGAATTTCCTTATTCATGCCTGTACGTCCTGCAATACCTAGCATAAAGCTAGTTAAGATTAGGCAGGGAACCTGTGATTTCATTGTTTTCTATAACACTCACTCACAGGTGAGTTAACTCACTAACAATTCAGGTCAGCACCTTCTCTACAAATTAGACAATTGTCTCAAGGACTGAGAGGTCATCTGCCCAGTCATTTAGCTGGTATGTATTAAAGGTAACCTGAAAGGTTAACTGGCTTCCTCTCTCTTACACCATACTACCTCTCTCTTATTAGATGTTTTATAATAGATATCCCCTGAGGCACTGATTGATTGGTTGGAAAGGGCACTGAAAAGAGATGTGAGGGTCACTGAAAGCCAGCTTGTGTCGAGAGCCAGCCCTTTCTTCCTGGATTCTCAGCATCTGGCCCATGACCAATGAGAAGATTTTATTACAAACTGCAGATATCCAATGCATCTGCCAACAAGGAAGGAGCACAAGGATTGTATTACTGAAACACAGCTAGATTGTGACCTTCTTGTGGGCAGGGAACATGTTATTGTTCATTTGTGCTTTATTGGGCCCAGGAACATTAAGTATTACTAGATAAAACTGAAGAATCCTCTTGCAAACTTAGGGAGACACTGAGTTTTTCACTGGCCAAAATGTAGCATAAAATAGGAGATTTTACTATGCTACTGATACATATCCATAAGGGCAGAGATGCCGTTCAGGTGAGTGGAAAACAGTGGTTTTATCCTTTGTTTGAATCCAAAAAAGTGTACACACTAAATCAAGAATATCTCGGGGATATCAAATTTAAACTGGATACATACCTGTAAGTAACCACGCTGTGATCTCAACCAAATGTGGAGGTTGGGGTATGAGATGGTGGCAGGGGAAGACTTAATTTGAGCCCATGGACAAAGCTGCCTGATTTTCCTTAGCTGGCTGTGGTTGCTCTGACTAAAGACCTGTCAGCCCTTCCTTGAGGAAAGAGATCCTATCCACGACATTCTATCAGCCTAGAGATGAGCTAGCAGGCCTGTGAATCTGCACCTTTGGATAGAAAGACTATACACTAAAAAATATGTGCCACCTAAGACCCTAGGAGAAATGCCCAGCAGGGACTAGGGTGCTTAGGAGACACCAGCAATAATCATGAGACAGAAGGACCCAAAGAGTAATGGCCCCAGTGGAGAGAACAGCATGATAAATCTCCAAAAGGCATGGATTGTCCTAGTGTTATTGGCATGTATTACTCTTCTATAATGTGCCCTGATCACAGGTGTTCCCAAAATTTATGCAACTCATGAATTATTCCTATGCATACTTATTCTTTCCACTGATGATTTTTGTATTTGTGGGAGAGTATAACATGGAAGAAATGTTCCTTTGTGACTGTTATTACCAAGATACTGCATTAAATTATTACCAAAAAATACATTTTTGGTATATGAATGTCACAGAATATTATTGTTCCACAAGAAACAATCAGCAGGATGATTTTAGAGAGGCCTGGAGAGACCTACATGAACTGATGCAAAGTGAAATGAGCAGAACCAGGATTTCATTATATACAGCATTGGCAAGATTATATGATGATAAATTATGATGGATGTGGCTCTTCTCA
>JAJPUD010013700.1:11658-43312 GCA_023553655.1 Myrmecobius fasciatus
AGAAATTAGGGCTTGATCCACATCTAACACCACATGCCAAGATAAGATCTAAATTGGTTCATGATCTAGATATAAAGAGTGATACTATAAGTAAATTAGAGGAACGTAATATAATTTACCTTTCAGACCTAAGGAGATGGAATGACTTTATGTCCAAAGAAGAACTGGAACTCTTAATTGAAAACCCGATAGATAACTTTGACTATATTAAGTTTAAAAGTTTTTGTGCAAACAAAACCAATGCAGTCAAGTTTAGGAGGGAAGCAATAAACTTGGAAATCATCTTTACATTTAAGGGTTCTGATAAAGGTCTCATCTCTAAAATATATAGAAAATTGTCTCATATTTATAAAAATTCAAGCCATTCTCCAATCGATAAATCGTCAAAGGATATGAACAGACAATTTTCAGAGGATGAAATTAAAACTATTTGTACTCATATGAAAAAGTGCTCCAAATAACTATTGAACAGAGAAATGCAAATCAAGACAACCCTGAGGTACCACTACACACCTGTCAGATTGGCTAAAATGACAGGAAAGGCTAATGATGAATGTTTGAGGGGATGTGGGAAGGCTGGGACACTGATGCATTGTTGGTGGAACTGTGAACAGATCCAGCCATTCTGGAGAGCAATTTGGAACTATGCTCAAAAAGTTATCAAACTGTGTATACCCTTTGACCCAGCAGCATTTCTATTGGGCTTATATCCCAAAGAAATCATAAAGGAAGGAAAGGGCCCCACATTTGCAAGAATATTTGTGGCAGCCCATTTTATAGTGGCTAGAAACTGGAAACTGAATTCATGCCCTTCAATTGGAGAATGGCTGAATAAACTATGGTATATGAATATTATGGAATATTATTGTTCTGCAAGAAATGACCAGCAGGACGATTTCAGAGATGCCTGGAGAGACTTGCATGAACTGATGCTGAGTGAAATGAGCAGAACCAGGAGATCATTATACACGGCAACAACCATACTATATGATGATCAATTCTGATGGACATGGCTCCCTTCAACAATGAAATGTTTCAAACCACTTCCAATTGTTCACAGAAGAAAGCCTTATACACACAGAGAGAGGGATGTGAAATGTGGACCACAACATAACATTCTCATATTCTTGATTGATGTTTGCTTACATTGTGTTTCCTTTATCTGATATGTCTTTTGTGTAGATACGTTTTTTCTTGCACAACAATTATAAGTTTGAAAATATGTATACATATATTCGATTTGCCAAGCATTTTAACATAATTAACATGTAGTGGATATCCTGCCATATAGGGAAAGGATGGAGAGTTGGGGGGAAAAAATCTGCAACAGAAAAGTATGTAAGGGTTAATGCTGAAGAATTACCCATACATATGTTTTTCAAATAAAATAAAAATTTAAAAAATTATTTATTTTTAATACAAAAAAATATTAGTATCCTATCTGTATGACCCTGGTCAAGTCGCTTAAGCCCAATTGCCTCAGGAAGAAAAAAGAAAGAAAAAGTTCTTGACTGTTATCTGTAAGATTAAATATAGTTTCTTTTGTTTTTTTTAAGTCTTTATAAGCTGATTCCTAGCCACATTTCTAATCTTTTTATACATTATTCCACTCCATTTACTCTGAAATCAAACGTCACTGGTCTCCTTGCTGTTCCCCATACATGACACTACATTTCTCAACTCATAGCATTTTCGTTAGCTGCTCCTCCACCATGCCTAGAAATATCTCCCTTCTCATTTTCATCTCCTGGCTTCCCTGACTTCCTTCAAGGCTCAGCAACTCCCATGCTTTGCCAAAGCAAACTCCTTATTTGGGTGCTCTGAATAAAAGTGTTGGAAATAAAATATATTAGATTGCCTACCAAACTGAAGGTCCACAGAGCTTTTGTGATGACCTCATTGTTGTATGCCAATGAAACTTGGATAGTATATCATCCCCACTCCAGAAAACTGAATCACTTTCATTTAAATTGTCTTAGGAATATTGTGCAGATCTCCTGGCAAAATAATGTGCCAGTCCTTTCTTGAACTAAATTGCCAGCCACTTACACACTATTATTAAAAAAATGTAACTTTAATGGGTTAACTACTTTGTTAGAATGCATATTATATTTGCCTAAAAGATTATTTTAGAGAAAACTCACATAAGGCAAGAGCTCACATGGAGGTCAAAAGAAATGATACAAGGACACTCTCAACGTCTCTCTGATGTACTTTGGAATCAATTAAGTGACATGGAAGACACTGGCAAAGAACCACCCAGCATGGCATGTCTATATCAAAGAAAATGCTGTGTTTTATGAGTGAAGAGGAATTGCAGTAGTGCAAAAGAAATGTGAGATGTGCAAATTTAGAGCCATCTCCAATCAAAATGGTCACATAAACTATTGACGTCTGACCTGTGGTAAAGCCCTGTGAGTTCATATTAGTCTGATCAGTCACAGTTAGGCACAATGTGCATTGATTCCAATATAGTGATGTCATTCTGGTCCTCTTTGAGAATGAAAGACAACCCCCACCTCCTGAAAGAAATCTTTTGTACTTCTGCTCAATCTTAGTATTGTCCTTCTGAGACTCACTTCCAATTTATTTTACTTATATGGATATAGACATACACAAATATATGAGTGTGTTCCTATATCTTATGTGTTCTAATATAATATAATTATATATATATATGTGTGTGTGTATATGTGTGTAAAATCTTTGTACACAATTGTTTACAGTTTGTCTCCTCCATTAGATTATTATATACTTGAGAGAATGGACAATTTTTGTTTTTGCTTTTGTTTATAATTTCTTTCTTGCTCTACTTAGAGCCCATTTATAACCTAAAGGTTTGCTAATGGACTGACTCACTCAATAAAAGAGTTGCATAGTATGCAAAGTAGGCTTAGTTTGAATTCTACCTCATTAGAAGTATCTTAAAAGTGTGATTACATATGCATTGAGGTTTGTAGTATAAGTACAGGTATGTGCAAATAGTTGTAAAAGATGATATAAATATAAACATGTTATATATAATCAACATAAATAATGACATTAACATGGATTTAGATGAGGCAATTAAAATATAGGTGATAATATAGATAAAAGTGGCAATGTATAGATGAGATATATAAATGGAAAGATATAGATTGTTTCACATAGAAGTATTGATTAGATATAGATACAGGATATATGTATGTATATGTATATGCACATATACATATATATATAGAAAGATATAGATACACTTTCACATAAAGATATGCACATCTATCTAATTAATTACCTGAGACACATTCTATAGTTATCATGAATAAACACTTTTGCCAAATATTAAATAATTTTACAACAGTATAAGTTACCAAAAATTTCACTTTATAAATAACAAAAATTTAATAAATGTATCATTTGTTCATCCATTCTTTAAAAAAATATTTCTTTTCAACCTGCATTAACACAAGTGCTCAATGTACACTGGAAGCTTAATAAATATTTTGTTAATTAATGAATGAGTGAAGTGAAATGAAATGAAAAGAACAAGTAAATTTCAATGCTGAGAACTACAATACAACAATTCCAGTGTAGTAGGGGGAATTCTATTCCCCAAAGTAAAGTTTTGGCATATTTAGGCATTGACCATATACTGGCAGAAAAAGCAGGGACCATAATTTTGCCAGCTTTACAATTTTTCATGGGGCTAACACTGCATTTAATACTTAAAATATCTAGAGAATAAATATCAGCTAACGCATTTCGCCTCTAGGAAACTACTTATATAATATCAATAAAGACCCCTTTTTTTCCATCACTAGTCTTCTCTTTTTCTTAATAATGTTCTATAGCAGAAAGTGGAGGGATTCTAGACAGTTCATTTGTATTTAAAGGCCAGATCTGATACTTGTTTCTCACATGCTTATGGGTTCTTTATACTGAGTGGCTGGTTTCCTCAAATATAAAAGTTAAGATGTAATCTCTGAAGGTCTGGTCGATCTCCTTGTGCTAAATTAATAACTTCATTATTGTTCCAGATTTTAATATGCAATATTAGCTTTGTCCCCATAAAATGCAAAAAGCTACAGTCAAACATTAATAAGTGCATATAATGTGCCAGCCACAATGTTAGGAGCTAGGGCTGCAAACTCTCAAAATAAAATACTTAAAGGATTAAGAATATCAGACCACCAAAAAATCTACCATGTGAAGAAAAAAATGGTATGCCAAAGAAACTTGAATTTATTCATTTACTCACTCATTTTACAAACATTAAGATCTAAGTACTGTGCAAGAGGTGAGATAAATTGGAACAGAGGGGTAAAAGGCAACTAACAGCTGGGAATATAAGTAAAGACCTTGTGTAGATGACATTTAAGCTAAGCCTTGATGTTTGAAATATAAATTAAAAGAAAATTATCTCTTTCTACAATTCACATAATTCTTTTCCATCAGTAATATGATAGTTCTTGAAATTCAAGTTCTATAGATATACTTTTATTGGCAATCCTTTATGTAAAATAAGTCATTGGATTACATTGGTGAAAAATGGGAATAGAACAATATAGAAACCTAAAATTTTTTTTGAACCTAAAAAATGACCTTTGAATGTAAGTATAATTTTAGCCTTGACTAATAGCACTCATTGAGACATGGCTAATGTCATTTCAAGTGGCTATTGAGGCAAAACTTAGTACAAGCAAACTGGATAATCCTTAACATCAAATGACTTACATTGTAATAAAGGAAGACATTTCATAGTGGGAAATGGTGTTCATGGAGGAATGTTTGGAGCAAAGTTGGGAAGAATAATTATTGGAATAATAAGGCAATTATATACTTAATGATAATAGCAACATTGATTGATTATTTTTTCCCAAAGTTAGAGTCATATTTGGATAGGCATAAGAAGAAATATTTGGGAGAGACATGACTGGTTGTTTCAACATGTCGTGGCATAACAATTCCAAGAAGTAGGGTAAGTCTGAGACACAGAATAATATAGTGAAATGATCTCCAGTCAGAATTCAAAAATCACAGGGGATAAAATTATTACTTTCTAAGAGAGACAAAGACAAAGACAGTCAGTACCTGAGAATAAAAGAGATATCATAAATAAAATGGTAACAATACATTAAAAAAATGTAAGAAACTTTCAAATTGAATTTTGAATTGAATTGTTAGATTTTTGCCCTTGCAATGTGAAAAATTTCTACAAGCAAGAAATATCATCTAAAAGTCTGCAATAATTGAAAATTATATTGATTGCCTAATTATATCTTCAGTTTTAATTATTGACACAAAATTCCCTCAGCCAGAAAAAAAATAAAAAATGAGCAAATGAATATGTCACTCATTAACATTTCAAGGTCAAGGATATTAATAATAATCAGAATTTGCAATTGAATGACAACTCTTCCAACAAAAGCAGTGTCATCTTTATTCCTACCCATTTACCTATTGCTTTCTGAATGAATTTTACAAAACTGCATTAAAAGGCACTGCATATTAATATATTCTATGTTTTAATCTATTAAAATGATAACTTGTATATCATTTCCTTTTTAAAATTAAGGCTATTAAAACTTCAAGTTCTTTGAAAGCAACATTTCAGACTTTCTCAGTAGGAGACATAAAGGGAAAAAACATTGCTTGTGGGGATCATTTCTTTTTTGTCTAGTGCAAAACTGGGCAATACAATTATACTGATCAAAAAGATAATATTGAGGGCTATTCTTTATTTTTCTGTTTTCATTTTTTACCATTTTCAATTTTGTTAATATTGTCTTTCAATGACCAGTCTGAAAATTATTAGCTGTTTCAAAGCTTTATTTGATTTAGAACTAATGCAATGCCAATAATGTAACTGACAATTGCTTTGAGCATTCATTTCTCTACCAATTCACAGACAATCATATTCATTCCCACCTCGTGAGACCCAGTCATCATCAGTCACCTCAGCCTATCAAAATAGTCAATCTACATAATAGGAAAATGTAAAAAAACCCTTGGGTCAGAAAAGAACTCTTTCTACTTGAAAGCTACAGGAATATTTTATTAACAAACATACCATGCAGACTTTAACTATGCATTCAGCCCTAGTTACATAAATGGTGTTTGTCCAGAATCTTTATTTCTAAATGGTCTAGAAAATTAAGATTTACATGGTTATGATGGTTACATTGTAGTTCTGTACAAAATGTATTTACATCTTTAGGCAAATTTATAGTTCGTCCCTTCCATTAACTCCCCACCCCCAATAAATCACTACCATTTAATAAAATTGGGGGAGATAAAATCTTCACCCCTCACAGACATGGTCCCATAAAACAAATCCACACATTGGCCCTGCATTAAAAAGCATAACTTTCTTTATATCAAATGCTTTACCTCTTTAGTAGTAAGTCAGTGACCTATTTCATATTTAATCTTCTGGGCTCATAGTGTATCTTTACATTGATCAGAGATTTAAAGTCTTTCAAAACTACACTTCTCAATAATGTTCTTGTCATTTTGTAAATTGTTCTCTTGATGCCACCCAATTCACTCTATCTGTTTTTTGAGGTCTTTGTGGTTACTCATGAAACCATCTGGTTCATCATTTCTTAATGCCCAATATTTTTCATTACACTAACCACAGTTAGTTTAGTATTTACCCATTAGGTGAACAACTTCCCCTTTAGTATCCATTTTTTGTTAATATTAAATTATATTTTATTATCATAAGCATATACATATTATGAAAAACAGTCTTAATAAACACTACTATAAATAAATAGATCTCCAGATATAGATATAGCTTACATATAGATACATCTATATAGTCATAACACACACACATATATATATAATGTTTCTGTATAAATATATGCATATATATTTTATGTCCCTTTTTTCTCTTTGATTTCTTTAGAGTATTAGTCGACCTTTTGTTTTCGTTTTTTAACTTCAGTTTCAGCTTCTTTTTTCATAGAACAAATAACTTCATATTCCATAACTTATTCAGTGATTCTCCAATTAATGAGCACACTCATTTTCCAATTCTTTGCTACCACAAAAAAAGCTACTATAAACATTTTCGTACATGTGAGTTCTTTTTCCTCCTTTATGATTTCCTTCGGATACAGACCCAGTAATGGCACTGCTGGGTGAAAGCACTTTTAGAGTTTTGGGGGAAAGTTCCAAATTGCTCTCCAGAATGGTTGGATCATTTTACAACTCCATCTTTTGCTTTAATTTTGTTGGAATTGAACCCTTCTTGAAGACATGTGAACTATCCTGCCTATAAACCCTATGAAATTGTTTTTAATTTACAAGTTTCTGAATTCCCTCATCATTTTTGTCAAATGAATCTTGATATTTGTGTGTTTTCTGGTTGTGATAAGTAAATGTGATACTATATATCAAATTTCTGTTGGGAGTCCTCTTACTTAGCCACTATTGTCAACTCTGTTATCCCTTTAAGTTAGAAACAACTAGTTCACTCAGAGAGAATCACTATAATCTGTTGACATCAAGTTTTCTGGTCCTTATCTTGCCTTGGGGCCACCACTTTTGTTACATGTGAATGCTAAACTCCAATAGGATAATCCTATGATTGGGCCAGCACTCTGTGCCACATATCCCTTTTGTCACTCTGACATCTTGTCTCTTCTCTTCAATATGACATGATCAATTGAATGCCAATATTTACCATGATTATGCATCCAAGTAGTTTTATTATGTTTAGGTAAATAGAAGACAAAGCAGGTGTTAAGAAGGTCAAGAGACACAGAAGTTTTCAGTGACAGGTTACCATAGCAGTTGCTATTTCTGATTTCATTCTTTCCAAGGATGCCTTTCCATGTCTGACAGTCCATGCCTTTTTTGGCATTCCAGAATTACAAATTTGTCTTCTTTTGGCACATTAGTGTTGAGGCTCTCCAGTAATTAATAAGATTTTATTTTTATATCATCTGGGTTCATCAGGGTGTGAGCATATGCATTAATGATAACTGCCACTTTCCTGCAAAAAGCAATACTATTGTAATGAACCGGTCACTTACTCCTTTGGGAAGATATATAAGTTTGTTGACTAAAATAGTACCAGCATCACAGTATTCTCTATCACTTTTTTCACTTAAGAAAAATATGTACCCATCTTTAATTTTGATAATCTGGTTTTTATTTGCCTACCTTGCTTCACTAAGAGCTACTATTTCAATATAATGCCTGCTGATTTCTTTTGCAACAGAAGCTGCATCTTTCAGATGTAATTAATTTCTTGTCCAAAAGATCAATTTAGATTGCTTATTAGGTACTGCTATCACAAATAAATGAATGAATATTTAAATAAACAAAAATATACCCCAAAAATCTGCTTTTATATTTTCAACTACTTTGTAACAGTCTTCAGACACATGCAAACTGAGAAATATACAATCTTTAATTATAAAACATTAACTGATTTCTATGTTTTGTATAATGATTTGATGAAGTAAATTAGTTTCAGAACCAAAAAAAGAAAAAAATTTATTTTAACACTTGTTTTATATGTGTAATGTAAAGACTATGCAATTCTGTCTCTCTGATTCTCTGTCTTTCTGTCACTTTCTGTCTCTGTCTCTGTTTCTGCTTCTGTATCACTTTCTCTGTCTCTCTGTCTCTACATTTATCTATATATTTCTCTATTTCTATCTTTCTGTCTCTGCCTTTCTGTGTGTCTTTGTCTTTCAATATATCTCTCTCTGTCTTTCTGTGGATGTCTCTCTCTTCTCTCTTTCCACCTCTCTTCTCGCACTCCCCCCAACCCACATATTAGCCTTCTGTTGTAACAAAGCTTTAAAATGGAAAACAAAAACAATTTAGGAAAACTAAGACATTAATCATATCTTATACCATACAAAATATTCCATAAACACAGTTCCCATATCTGTAAAGCATAGGGAGATGGAGGCTTTAGTGATTATAATCTTAGTAATTATAATCAAACAACATTGTTTTTTTCTTTGATTGTCTGTCTTATGCATTTGCATCAGTCATTATAGTTAGTGAGTATATCTTTTCCTGATTTTGCTTTACTTTGTATCAATTGAAATAAGTCTTTGCTGCTTTTCTGAATTTCCCATATTTTTTTATTTCTTACAACATAATAGCATCCCATTACGTTAAAGCATTACAATTTATCTGTATTCTGAATTAATGTCTACTTTGCTTCCCAATTTTTTGCTACCTCAGAAAATGTTGATATGAATACTTTGATGTATTTGGAATCTGTTTTTTCTATCTTTGACCTCCTTCAGGCATATTCCTAGCAGTGGGATCTCTGGATTAAATAGCAAGTATATTTTAGGCATTCCTTATATGATTTCCCAAGCATGCTTTTACTTTCCTTTTCTTTTATCATACTATTTTAATTGTTGTATAATGATTTCATTGAAAATTATTTATTATTGTACTTATTTACTTTTTATTTTAGATTATACAAGAACATTCTTTTTTTTTTACATATTTCCATATGAATCATGGGAGAGAAGAATCAAAAGACCTGATATGAAACTATTCTTTGCTCTCCTAATTTGCTTGTGGGATTACCCTTTTTTACTTTATGTACCCATTTTGACCTTATTTTGGTATTGGATGTGAGATGTAGGTCTATATAAAGTTTCTGACATACTATTTTCCGGTGTTTCCAGCAATTTTTGTCAAATAGTCAGTTCTTATTCCAGAAAGGGGAATCTTTGGGTTTATCAAACATTAGATTATATTTTATTTGTCTTTTTTTCCCTGAGGCAATTGGGGTTAAGTGACTTGTCCAGGGTCACACAGCTAGGAAGTGTTCAGTGTCTGAGACCAGATTTGAACTCAGGTCTTCCTGACTTCAGGGCTGGTGCTCCATCCACTGCACCATCTAGCTGCCCCTGTCATTTTTTATTATACCTGATTGACCAACCCATGAGCAATGGATATTTTTCCAATTGTTTAGAGCAATGAAAAGTGTTTTGTAATTGTGTTCATTTATTTCCTGCATTGGTCTTGGCAAGTGGACACCCAAATATTTTATTTTGTCTACAGTTATTTAATTTATTTTATTTTTATTTTTATTTTTTTTTACTTTTTGCTGAGGCAATTGAGGTTAAGTGACTTGCCCAGGGTCACACAGCTAGGGAATGTTAAGTGTCTGAGACCAGATTTGAACTCAGGTCTTCCTGACTTCAGGGTTGGTGCTCTATCCACTGCACCACCTAGCTGTCCCAGTCTACAGTTATTTTAAATTGAATTTCTTCTTCTATCTCTTGCTGCAGGACTTTGTTGGTAACATAGAAATGCTGATGATATATGTAGGTTTATTTTATATCCTGCAATTTTGCTAAAGTTGTTAAATATTTCAAGCAGATTGTTGGATTGATTCTCAGGGGCTCTCTAAGGATATCAGTATATCATCTACAAAAAGTAATAGTTTTATTTCCTCATTTCCTACGTTAATTCCTTCTATTTCTTTTTCTTATTTCTAGAGTCAACACTTCTTGTACAATATTAAACAATAGTGGTGATAGCTGGTATCCTTGTTTCACCTTTGATCTTTTTGGTAATGTGTCTTGCTTCTCCCCATTACACATAATGCTTTGTGATAGTTATAGATAAATGCTGCTTTATCTTTTTAAGGAAAATTCCATTTATTACTATGATCTCTAGTGTTCTTAATAATAATGCATGCTGTATTATATCAAAAGCTTTTTTTTTAATCTACTTAGCTCATCATATGAGTTCTGTTGGTTTTGTTATTGATGTGGTCAATTATGACAATGATTTTCCTGATATCAAACCAGCCCTGCATTCCTGGTACAGATACAAGTTAGTCAGAGCGTATATTATTTTGCTGATCAATTGTGGGAATCTCTTTATTAATATTCTATTTCAAATTTTTGCATCAGTTTTCATTAAGTAAATTGGTCTATAATTTTATTTCTCTGTTTTAGCCCTTCCTTGTTCAAATATTAGTCCATCTACATTTCATAAAACTAATGTGTTAGGACTTCTTCTTCATATAAATTTCCAAATAGTATATATAGTATTGGAGTTCATTGTTTTTTTTTTTTTTTAATGTTTATTAAAACATTAGGTAGGGAGCCAAGATGGTGGAGTAAAGTGGGAGCCGTGATAGCAGAGTAAAGTCAGAAAGTTGTTTCACCTCTCCCAATTTCCTTCGAAAATCACATGAAACCAAGGCTTTGAACAGTCTGATAAAATGAAACAACTCTCCAGCTTATGACAGACTGGAAAAAACCAAGAAAGGTCAATCTGACTGGAAAGAAAAGGGTATACAGCCCATTTCAAAAAGACCCTGGGAAAGCCAGTGATAAGGGCTTACTTACAGCATATCAGCAACAAAGATCCTCATTCCTCACTCAGGAAAGAAGCAAATCAATGGGGCAGTTTCCAATCTCAGTTCAGATGGCAAATTCTGAGAAACCAGGCTATTTCCTGAACACAGCAGGCAAAGCTACTCCCCACAAAAACAAGAGGTCCCTCTGCTCAAAGCTAAGGCTCAGAGCTGTACAGGAAGCTTGGGAGCACCACCTTTACCCTAGAAGTTCCACTTTAAAAGTGAAAAAAAAAAGAGGAAATACCTAAAGATAAGGAAAGAAAATGATTAAGAAAAAGAAAAAGAAACCTTGACCATAGAAAGCTACTATGGTGAGAGGGTAGATCAAAACACAAACTCAGAGGAGAACAGAATGTCCACAGAAGAAATCCCAAAGAGTAAGATAAATTGGTCTCCAATACAAAGAGGTTTCTTCAAAACACTCATTAAAGATGTCAAAAGGAAAATAAAAGAGGTAGAAGAGAAAATGAGAAAAGAAATTAAAGGCATGCATGAGAGAGTCAACAATTTATAAAAAGAAGGAAAAAATTGTCTAAAGAAAAAACTACTCAAACAGTAGAATAAACCAAATCAAAAAAGAGATATAAAAGTTAATTGAAGAAAATACACATTAAAAACTAGAACAAACCAATGGAAGCTGATGATTTTGTGAGACAGCAAGAATGAATCAAACAAATTAAAAAGAACAGAAAAAGGAAGAAAATGTGAAATACCTCATTGACAAAACAGCAACCCTCAAAAAATAGATCCAGAAAAGACAAGTTTAAAATTATTGGCCTACCTGAAGGAAAAGAGCCTGGATAGCATTATTCAAAAGGTCATTAAGATCCTCAATCTTCTAGAAACAGAAGGTGAAATACTCATTGAATGACTCCATTGATCACCTCTGGAATGAAATCCCACAAGTAAAACTTCAAGGAACATTGCTGCAAAACATGAAACTATAATCTCAAGGAAAAAATACTACAAGCTGCCAGAAAAAAAATCAAATATCAAGGAGCAACCATCAGGATTAAGCAGGACCTGGCAGCTTCTTCAATAAAGGATCAGAAGGCCTAGAATATCATATTCCAGAAGGCAAAGGACCTGGAGTTACAACCAAGAATTAACTAACCAGTGAGACAGCATCATCCTTCAGGGGAGGAGATAAAGATTCAATAATGTCAGAGACTTTCAAACATTTCTATTGAAAAAAAACCTGAACCCCATAGAATATTTTATCAACAAACACAGGACTCCAGAGAACCATAGAAAAATAAACAGGGCAAAAAAATATGTATATATATATATATATATATATATAAAGGTTAAGCTATTTACATCCTTAGATGCTAAAACAATATTTCTAACTCTTGAGAATGGTTATCTGTCACTGGGGCAGACAGAAGGGTACATCCCACAGACTGAAGTTGTGGTTGTTAATGGTCTCTGATGTGATGATATCAGAGAAAAAGGCATTAAGGGCTAGGAAAAGATCTGTCCTGGAAAAAGAGGAAAGGAAAGGTATAATGGGACAATTAGTTCACAGGAAGAGGTGCTAAAGAGCTATTACAAATGAGGGAAAGAAGGGGTAGGTGATGAACAGTGTCTGAAGCTTGATCTTATCAGCTTTGACTTTAAGAGAGAATAATAGAATCATTTAGTTGGGTATGTAAATTTAAATAACCCTAAAAAGAAGTCAGAGTAGAAAGAGGAAAAGAAAAGCAACATACAGGATAGAAGCGAGGGCAGAAACACTAGAAAAAAAAGGTAAAAGAAAGGGGGAAATGTTGATAAAGATAAGTCAGTGGGTAAAGTGGGTTAAAAAGCACTACTTAGAAAAGGGTGATAGGAGAGAAGGCAGTGCAGGTGGGTTAAAAAAACACATAGCTAAAGAGAGCAGAAAAAAGAGAGCAAAAGAATATACAGGGGAGAAAACAGAATGATCTTTAATAAACTAAACAAGAATATATCATTCTGCATCCTATGAATATATGTGACTATGTGTACATGCATACATATATAAACATAGGTATATATACATCTTTGTGCATCGATTTTGTCTTTAAGCTCTTTCTTCCATTTTTTCTTGGACTGTTTCTTTCCTTCTCTCTTTCCTTATTTCCTTTCTTTCTTCTTCTTTCTTCCTTTTTTTGTTTCATTGCATCTAGATATTCATATAGCTCTTATTGAAAATCAGTTTTGTTTCCTTCAAGTCACTGTTTGCAGTGGTTTGGGAGTTACAGGCAACATCTTTTCATGGATCTCTAGATTCATAATGATCTTGATCAATTCTTTTGTCTTTTTTGACTTAGCTATCTTTATAGTTGAATCAGCATTTCATGACATGGCCAGCCTTCAAACCCACTATACTGTTCAGGTACAATAGTAAATTGTGCTTCTAGGCATTCAAAGACTCCTGAGTTTTTTGGCTGACTTCTACTTCTTTGAGTTAGTTCCCCTGAATATTCAAGTTCAGAACACCAAATCTTCAATCTTCTCTGTAATCCCAAGGAAAAACAGTGATATAGAATAAGAGCTGCTGGGGTTCCATTGTTCTTCTTTAGCAGAATCAGTATTACTGATCACTACTATCTTTAAAAGTTTCCAAAGGCTCAGCTCAGATTTTCTGATTACCTTAGAGCTAGTAATCTTGGGGATTTCTTAGACACTTGCTGTCCTTGTTGTCTGACTTTGAAGGTTTGTTTATTTGCACCTCAATGGATTTACAAATAGGATCTTTTCTTATTATTCCTTGGTATATAGCAGGATATTTAGATGGATTTTTTCTGTAATTAGGGTATCTATTGCTATGCTTCAAATGTGTTTTTTGTAAATAGCATATTGTCATATTCTGGCTTTTAATACACTGCTATAAATTCAGTTTTATGAAAGAGTTCATCCCATTCATTTTCAGAGGTAAGATCAAAAATCTGTATTCCCCACCATCCTATTTTCCCCAAGCTATACTTTTGTTTCTCCTTCTACTCTTTCCCTCCTCACCAGTGTTTTCATTGTGATTCCTACCACAATCTATCCTTATTATCAACACCCTCCTTTTCTTATCCATTTCCCCGTCTATTTCCCTCTTCCTTTTCATTAGCCTACCCCTTTCCTTTCCCTTTTATTTTCCTACTTCCCTGTAAAGTGAACCAAATTTCCATACCAAACTAAGTATGTATATTATTTCTTCTTTGAGCCAAATCCAGTGAGATTAACATTCAAACAATGCTTGTCCCCCTCCTTTCTTTCCTTTTACTGAAATTTGTCCTTTGGGTGTTTTCCTGTGATGTAATTTACCCCATTTTATCTGCCCCTTTTTTCTTGTCCCAGTATAATTCTTTTTTCAACCCTTAATTTCTTTTTTTTATATCATCAAATTAAAGACAACTAAACTCACATTCTTTGTCAAAGTTTACCATTCTAACTGCCCTGACAAATATATAGTTCTCAAGAGTTACAACATTGACCCTTGCAAAGCCTTCTGTAACAAATTTTTCTCTCCTTCCTCCTACCCCCTGCCCTATATGGCAGGTAGTTTAATACATATTAATTATATTAAAATAAAAAATGACAAATTGAATATATGTATACATATTTATACAGTTATTTGCTGTAAAAGAAAGATTGGATCTACAAGAAAAAAACATCTGAGAAGGAAAACATTGCGAGCAAACATCAAAAGAAAAAATGAAAATGATGTGTTATGGTCCACATTCAGATACCACAGGCTTCTCCCTGGGTATATGTGGTTTTCTTCATCATTGAACAATTGCAACTGGTTTGAAACATCTCATTCATGTCTATCAAAGTTGATCATCATATGGTCTTCCTGTTGCCATAATGGTATCCTGGTTCTGCTCATTTCACTTAGCATCAGTTCATGGAAGTCTCTCCAGGCCTCTCTGAAATCATCCTGGCCATTTCTTATAGAACAATAATATTCCATGACATTCATAAACCATAAGTGATTTAGCCATTCTTCAATTGATGGCATCCATTCAGTTTCCAGTTAATAGCCACTACAAAAAGGGCTGCCACAAACATTTTTGCACATGTGGGTCCCTTTCCTTCCTTTAAGATCTCTTTAGGATATAGGCCCAAAAGAAGCATTGCTGGGTCAAAGAGTATGCACAGTTTGATAACTTTGTGAGCATAGTTCCAAATTGCTCTCAAGAACAGTTGGATACATTCACAGTTCCAGCAACAATTTATCCCAGTTTTCCCACATCCTTTCCAACATTCATCATTATTTTTTCTTGTCATCTTAGCCAATCTGACAGGTGTGTAGTGGTATCTCAGAGTTCTTAATTTGCATTACTCTGATTAATAGTGATTTGGAGCACCTTTTTATATGACTAGAAATAGTTTTAATTTCATAATCTGGAAACTGTCTGTTCATATCATTTGACCATTTATCAATTGGAGAGTGTCTTGAATTCTTATAAATTTGAGTCAATTATCCATACATTTTAGAAATGAGGCCTTCATTGGAATCCTTAAATATAAAGATGATTTCCCAATTTATTGCTTCCCTCCTAAATTTGTCTGCATTAGTTTTATTTGTACAAAAATTTTTAACTTAATATAATCAAAATCATCTATCTGGCGTTCAATTATGAATTCCAGTACTTCTTTGGATATAAATTCCTTCATTCTCCAGAAATCTGAGAGGTAAACTATCCTATGTTCCTCTAATTTGCTTATAATATCACTCTTTGTGACTAAATCATGAACCCTTTTAGTTCTTATCTTGGTATGTAGTGTTAGGTGTGGGTCAAGCCCTAATTTCTTCCACACTGCTTTCCAATTTTCAAAGCAGTTTTTGTCAAATAATGAGTTCTTATCCCCAAAGCTGGTGTCTTTGGGTTTGTCAAACACTAGATTGCTATAGTTATTGCCTATTTTGTCTTGTGATCTTATCCCATTGCACTGATTGACTACTCCACTTCTTTGCCAGTACCAAATGATTTTGATGACTGCTGCTTTATAATATAGTTTTAGCTCTGGCACAGCTAGGACAGCAGTTTTTTTTCATTAATTCCCTTGAAGTTCTTGACCTTTTGTTCTTCCAGATTAACTTTACTACTATTTTTTCTAGATCTGTAAAATAATTTTTGGGGAGTTTGATTGGTATGACACTAGATAAGTATATTGATTTATGTATTACCATTTTTATAATATTCACTTGGCCTAGCCATGAGCACTTGATATTTTTCCAAGTGATTAGGTCTGACATTATTTGTGTGAAAAGTGTTTTGTAATTTTGTTGCTACAAAATTCCCAAATATTTTATATTATCGAGTTTTTTTAATGGAATTTCTTTTTATATCTCTTGCTGCTGTACTTTGTTGGTAATATATAAAAATTCTGATGATTTATGTGGATTTATTTTGTATACTGCAACTATGCTAATGTTGTGAATTGTTTAGTAGTTTTTTTAGTTGTCTCTAGGGTTCTCTAAATATACCATCATATCATCTATAAAGATTGATAATATGGTTTCCTTATCACCCACTCTAATTCCTTTAATCTCGTTTTCTTCTCTTACTGCCAAAGCTAACATTTCTAATACAAGGTTGAATAGTAATGGTGACAGTGGTCAGCTTTGTTTCATTCCTGATCTTATTGGGAATTGTTTTAGTTTGTCTTCATTACATATGATGCTTGCTGATGGTTTTAAATAGATGCTACAATACTATATGATGATCAATTCTGATGGACATGGCTTTCTTCAACAATGAAATGTTTCAAACCACTTCCAATTGTTCACTGAAGAAAGCCAAACACACCCAGAGAGAGGGATGTGAACTGTGCACCACAACATAACATTTTCATGCTCTCGATTCATGTTTGCTTGCATTGTGTTTCCTTTATCTTATTTTTTTTCTTGTAGATACGATTTTTCTTGCACAACAATGATAAGTGTGGAAATATGTATACATATATTTGATTTGCCAAGTATTTTAACATAATTAACATGTAGTATATATCCTGCCATCTATAGGAGGGGTGGGGAGTAGGGATGAAAAATTTGTAACAAAAAGCTTTGTAAGGGCTAATGTTGAAGAATTACCCATACATATGTTTTGCAAAATAAATAAAAAGAAAAAAAAAACATATATGTGCTTGCCGATGGTTTTAAATAGATGCTACTGATCATTTTAAGGAAAACCCTATTTATTCCTATACTCTCTAGCATTTTTAATAAGAATGGGTGTTGGATTTTATCAAATGTTTTTTCTTCATCTATTGAGATAATCATATGATTTTGTTAGTTTGGTTATTAATGTAATTGATAGCTTTCCTAATATTGTACCAGCCCTACATTCCTGGAATAAATCCTACTTGGTCATAGTGTATTATTCTGTGGATGACTTTCTGTAATCATGTTGCTAATATTTTATTTAAGATTTTTGCATTAATATTCATTGGGGAAATTGGTCTATATTTTTCTTTCTCTGTTTTCACTCTACCTGGTTTAGCTATCAGCACTATATCTGCATCTTAAAAGGAATTTGGTAGAACATCATCTTTCCCTATTTTTTCCAAATAGTTTATATAATATTGGAATTAGTTGTTCTTTGAATGTTTGGTACAATTAAAATATAAATCCATCTGACCCTGGAGATTTTTTCTTAGCGTGTTGATTAATAGCTTGCTCTATTTCCTTTTCTAAAATGGGACTATTTAAATAATTTATTTCCTCTTCTGTTAACCTGGGCAATCCATATTTTTGTAGATATTCCTCCATTGAATTTAGATTATCAAAATTATTGGCATAAAGTTGTGCAAAGTAATTCCTAATTATTGCTCTAATTTCCTCTTCATTGCTGGAAATTCATTTTTCATTTTTCTCCCTTTTTATTTTTGAGACTAACAATTTGATTTTCTTCTTTCTTTTTTTTTCTAATTAATTAATGGTGTATCCATTTTGTTGGTTTTTTTCATAAAACCAACACTTAGTTTTATTTATTAATTACATAGTTGTCTTATTTTCAATTTTATTAATCTCCCCTTTTATTTTCAGAATTGCCAATTTAGAATTCAGTTGAGGGTTTTTTTTCTGCCTTTCTGCATTTGATTTTGAGGTTTTTAATGCCCTAACACATGGTCAATTTTTGTATAAATTCCATGAGCTGCTGAGAAATAGGCAAACTCCTTTATGTCTCTATTCAATTTTCTCCAAAGATCTATCTTACCTAACTTTTCTAACATTTTGTTTACCTCCTTAACACCTTTCTTATTTATTTTATGTTTTGATTTATCTAGTTCTGAGAGAGCAAGGTTGAGATCCCCCACTAGTATAGTTTTGCTGTCTATTTCTTATTGCATCTCTCTTACCTCCTTCTCTAGGAATTTGGATGCCATACCACTTGGTGCATATATGTTTAGTATTGTATTGCTTCATTATCTGTGATACCCTTTTATAAAATATAATTTCCTTCCTTGTCTGTTTTAATTAGATCTATCTTTGCTTTTACTTAATCTGACATCAGGATTGCTACCCCTGCTTTTTTTGTTGACCTGAAGCATAATAAAATTTCCTCCAGCCCTTTACTTTCACTCTGTATATATCACTATGCTTTAGATGTGTTTCTTGTAAATGAAATATTGTAGGATTCTGATTTTTAATCCAGTCTGCTATCTGCTTCTGTTTTATGGGAATGTTCTTTTATGATTTCCTGTAAGATGGTGTATAAGTTTTTTTGGTTGTTTTTTTGTTTTGTTTTGTTTTTTCATCATGGCTTTCAGGAAGTCCAGTAATCCTTAAATTGTCTCTCTCAGATCTATTCTCCAGGTCAGTTGTTTTTCCTAGGAGATATTTCATATTTTCTTCTATTTTTTGACTTGAAGTGTTGAGTCATTCACTTCCATTTGTCCAATTCTAATTTTTAATTTATTATTTTCTTCAATCACCTTTTCTAGCTCCTTTTGTTATTGGCCAATGGAATTATTTTTATTCACTGCATTCTTTTTCCATTTCACCAATTTTGTTTTTCAGTGAATTGGTGTCTTTTTCATATCTCTTTTGTAGGGCATTATATGCTTTTTCCATTTCTTCTTGCAATGCTCTCATTTCATTTCCCCATTTTTCTTCTAACTCTCTTTTGAGATCCTTTATACAGTCTACCAGGAAAGCCTTGTGAAATGGGGACCAGGTCATGTCTCCCTTTGTGGCTTTCGCTGGAGTTGCTTTACCTTCAGGCACCTCAGTATCTGAAGTCTGTTCTTCTCAATCTCCATAAAAGCTGTCTATTGTGAGAGGGTTTTTTTTTTGTTGTTTGTTTGTTTTTTTATTTATTTTTTAATGCTTGAGGTCTGTTCAAAGCAAAGGAGCAATAGCTGCTTTAATTTGTCCTGGGGCAGTTCTGCTGAATGATTTCCGGTGCTGGGTAATGGTGGCTAGGTCTGGCTCTTCTGGGACTCAGTTGTTTACAATTTACCTTTTACAAAAGGCAAATCTGCCAAACCATCTGCTTGCAACCAGGGCAGAGTGGCCTAAGAGGCTCAGAGAAGCTTTCCAGGTCCTTAGAAACTGCAGCAGTCTGAGTCCTGGCCCGGCTTCCTGTCCTGTCTTCCTACACTGCCATCTGGGATGGGCAGAATGATCCCCTGACCAATTGAAACAGACCCATTACGAAGTTCTTCTAAGGTAACTTCTTTTGGAAATGTATTGTACTCCAAATATTTGTGGATTCTTTGAGTCCAAAACCAGTTTAGAGGCTTAATTTGCTGTTGGTTTGAGAGGTCAGAGGAGATCCCATAGAGTCGTATCTGCTCTCCAACACTTTGGCTCAGCCCCCATTGGATTTTTCAATGATTATTTTATCCTCTGGTTCTAGAATATCAGGGTAGTGTTTCTTAATGATTTCTTGAAAGGTATTATCCAAGTTTTTTCTTTGATCATGGTTTTCAGATAGTCCAATAATTCTTAGGTTATCTCTCCCAGACCTCTATTCTAAGTTGGTTGTTTTTTTCCAATGAGTTATTTTACATTTTATCTTATTTTTTCAATTTTTAAAATTTTGTTTGACTGATTCTTGATGTCTCATTCAGTCATTCACTTCTTTTGTCCAATTCTTATTTTTAATGTTAATGTTTAATGTTTGTTTTTCTGTTAGCTGTTTATTGCTTTTTGATTGGTTAATTGTACCTTTAAAAGAGTTGTTTTGTTTGGTGGATTTTTGTTCCATTTCATTAAATTTATTTTTAAGGATTTGTTTTCTTTTTCCATTTCACCAATTCTATTTTTTAAAAAGATGTTTTCTCCAGTATATATTTTTTTCCATTTTGCCAAATTTATTTTTCATGTTTTTTTTCTTTAATTTCTGTGTTTCCATTTCCAAGCTATTGATTTACCCAAAAAAGTTTTCATAACTCTCCTTTTCTCCACTTTTCATCTATCTGTCTTTTAATGTCCTTTTTAGGTTCTTCCAAGAGGAGCTCAAACGGCCCTCCTATGATCAGAGCTCTTTTGATTTTTTTGCTAATTTTTGAAAGTTGAGTTCTCCCCCTAAGGCACAGGGGAGTTTTTTCTAAGTTTCTTTTGCAGGAGGCCAAAGGTTTCTCACTGACATTATGCCATGCTGGAGCTATCCCATTACATTGGCTTGACCTGCCCAAGTCTTCCCTGATAAACTGGATTTGGGTGTTTACAATTTACCTCCTATGGTTGTGTTTTCAGTCTCACAGCAAGCCTGCTGATAACATTGGCCTTTTGAACCAGAACAGAGTAGGCAATGCTGCTGTACTTTGGCTAAGAGATTTCTGCTAGAATCTTGTGTTGTGTTGGTGCTGAGCTACATGACCCTTGCCCAACTGAGACAAGCCTCTCCTGAAGTCCTTCCAATATGTCTTAAGCTGGAAAATTATTATGCCCCAAATGTTTGTGGATTCTGTCACTCAAAAATCCATTTAAAGGCTTGATCAAGCATTGATTTTGAGGGAAGCTGGGGAGAGCTCCAGCAATGTCCTGGACTTTCACTAACCTCTTGGCTTCACCCCTGAAAATATATAATTTTTTTCTAATGTTCAAATCCCTTTACTTTGCATCAGTTCCATCACCTCTTCCTAGCTTTTCACAAATTCTTACTCTCATTATTTCTCATGTATGTTTAAAATGGAAGTTCTGTTAAAAATAACAATAATGCATAAAAACATTAAAAAACATATATTCATATACACACCCGCACGCCCACATGCCACACTCACAAAGAAAGATAGATAGAGAGAGAGAGAGAGAAAGAGAGAGAGAGAGAGAATAAGCTTACAAGGTCCCTTTACTTTGTAGGTGAGGACATTGATACTTAGGGAATGTAAGTAAATCATCCAAGGTCACACATATATTGAGTAGACAAGAAAAGAGTAGACAAGGCAAGTTGAAACAAATGTCCTCAGAATTCAATTCAACAATCTTTCCACTATGCAATACCAACCACTGTGTGGTGTACCCTTTTAATAACTTAAACTTTAATACAACATGGTAATAAATTCTTTGCATTTGCATTTTTCCATTTCCCATATGGAGGAATTCATATTTTGTCTAAACATTGGATTTGCTGTAACAATAGACGTTGGCTTTCTGTATTTATTCTAATGTATATTAATTTTGATCTTTCCATGACTACCTAATAATCTCATTCAATGCAAATAGCTCCTTCCAAAATGACTATTATTCTTATTAATTTTTTTCTGGCGAAGACAAACAGTTTCATAATTCAGAATATCATGGGATACTTATGATGATATACTAATATTCTCTTTCTCCCTCAAATATAGCTTGATGTTTAATAAAAAGTTCAGCTATTCTAATATATTGATTAAAAAAGAGTACTGTTATAATCATCAGCATTACTTTTGGTGAAGACTACTGATTTAATTAGTTTGAGGAATTGCCATTAATGAAATCCTTTTCACCTATGTAAATCAGTAACTATCTTTGAGTCCCACAAATTATAGGAAGGTTACATTACTTCATTATGGTCACAGAGATTATAAGTGTTTTAGATCACATTGATCTCAGATCTTTAAATTCCACAACAGAACTTTTATCCACGAGATAATATTACTTCTATAAACAAAGCCAAAATTATTCATTTTCATTTCTATAATACATTAAGTTTTGAAAAGTGCTTTTCATATGTTATCTTGTTTTGTCATCACAACTCAGAGTACTAAGTGCTAATACTAGCTATATGTTACATATAAGGAAACTGAGTCAGGAAGATGTTAAATGACTAGTCTAGGGTAACACAGCTAGTCAAATTCTAAATCCAAACCAGAACTCAGTCTTCCTACTTTGTGTGTGCTATTCTGGATGTTGCATTTTACTTGCTTAGGATAGGAGACTTTAAAATGTAACAATAAAAATATCTATGCTTATAAACTTTTAAAAATTATGCCATTATAGTCATAATCATGCTATCCTTATTTTCATGTCCCTTGAAATATAAAAGCAGACGCTGAATTAAAATAAGTATCTGGGGCAAAATGCATTATACTTCAGCTGAAATTTTTAAAGAACTGCAGAGGTAGTAATCACTATCTCATAAAAAGCAAAAGGAAAGTTATGTTCATCAAAACAGTTAAGAAATTACATTTTGTTATCAAGTACTATACATAATGAATAATATCAGTACTAAACATACATTCACCAAATTACATAGCTTCCAAATTGTTAAAAGAAAAGTACATATGATTTACAAGAAGAAATGATAAAGTTGTACTATTTGGGCACCTCAAATTTTTCCTCTCAGAAGCACATATATCTGTTACATAAATTTTTAAAAATTAAGAAAATGAATAGAATTTTAGAAAAGTTAGATCAAATTAGAGGAGCATGGAAATATTTACCTGTCTGATCAATGCATAAGAGAAGAGTTTATTACCCAACCACAGAAAGAATTATGAAAGGTAAAATGGGTCATCTTGATTGCAGGGATTAAAAGAGATTGCATTAAAAAAATCAATGTAGCAAATATTAGAAAAAAGTAGGAAGTGGAAAAATTATATCATATCTGACTGATGAATGTATCATTTCTCAAATATCGAAGGTCAGTCAAATTTGTAAAAACAAGAGTCATTTAGCAACTGAAAAAATGATTACAGAACAAAAACAGACAGTTTTCAGAAGAAAAATATCAAAATGATCAATAATGATATGAAAAAAATGTCTGAATCTGTTCACAGGAGGATTTTGATACCAATTCAAATCCTAATCACAGGTGAGGTGATGAGGTGGAACTCATGAAGATTGTCAAACATGAGTCTGTATATTCAAAAAATCCTCAGCCTTGTATACCCTATGCTTACATAATACACTTTCATAACTATAGGGCATGCACTATACTGTGCATACAGGACCACACAAGCAACTTGCTATTGTGTGCAAATGTTTCCTTTCCACGTTAGCCTAACTACTTCAAAAACAACACAGGTTGTCATTACCCCTGACTTCTCAGGAAAGCCATGATGCCCTTGAGGGGGGTGGGGAGCCAAACCAGACAATGTCCATAGAGTGCCTTTTACTGGACTAAAGGGCCTTATACCTTTCCTAGGGTTCCCCACTATCTGTAGCACTCTCCAAAAATGCTCAAAATCACTAATATAGAGAAATTAGAAGTAAAAGACCCCAGAGGACCCACTTCACTAATAGCATGTTGACTAGCATGACAAAGAAGGAAAATGAGAAATGCTGGAAGAGATATAGAAAAATTGGGACACTACTGCAACTCTTGGTTGAGTTATGAATCAGTCCAGCCATTTTAGAGAAAAATGTAAAACTTTATCTAATAGGCTATAAAGTTGCATACCCTTTGACTGAGCAACACCACTACTAGGTCTATATAACAGAGATCAAATCAAAAAGAAAAGAACATGTATGTACAAAAATATGGCAACTCTTTTTTGGTGGCAAATAATTGGAAATAGAAAGCTTGTCCATCAATTGATGGATTACTAAAAAAGTTTTGGTACATGATTGTAATGGAATACTATTATGCTGCTAAATTTAACATAAGTGAATAGTTTCAGGGGAAAAAAAGAAAGAAGATTTATTTTTAAAAATTTCAGTAAAGTAAGCAAAACCCAGAAAACATTGTCCAGAAATAACATTATTACTACTGCTTTTTTTTTTACTTCACCTGAAGCATAATAGATTCTGCTCCAGCCTTTTACCTTTACTCTGTATGTATTACCATGCTTTAAATGTGTTTCTTGTAAACAACATATTGTAGGATTCTGGCTTTTAATCCAGTCTGCTATACACTTCATTTTATGGGAGAGTTCATCCCATTCACATTCACAATTAAAATGATTAATTCTGTATTTGCTGCCATCTCATTTTCCCCATTACGCTTTTTTCTTTTCTTTCCCCCTTTCCCTCCTCCCCAGTATTTTTCTTCTGACCCCATCTCCCTCAAATGGCCCTCCTCTTTTACAAAAGCAAAGGGGAGTCTGTCCAACTTTCTAGCAAACAGTGGCTGTGCTGGGTCTCTGTTGATTAACTTCCTGGTGCTTGGTGGGTGTGGCCAGTTCCTCATTATTTTTGGATTCAGGGGCTCACTATTTGCATTTTGTATTTGTGTATTTGTATTGTTGTATGTGTTGGATGTTTCATAGCTAATCTGCTCATCTACTGTTTTTCAATAAGGACAGAGTAGCCAAGTAGATTTCTCTAGGTAGATTCCTGGGCAGCCAGACTCCACACTTCTCTGGGTCTCTGTGTGGCACCTGCACTTGACTGCTTCCCTCTGTGCCCAATTAAAACAAGCATTTTCTGAAGTTCTTCCAAAATATCTTCTGCTAAAAATTTGTTACACATCAAATATTTGTGGGTTCTGTCAATCCAAAACCAGTTCCTTTCTTACACCTTTCCCTTACTACTTCCATTTTCCCTTCTTTGAGTGTCCCTCTTTCCTTTTCCCTTTTCCCTCCCACTTCCTTACAGAGTGAGCCAAGTTTTTCTGTTAATCTAAATATGTCTAATATTCTCTCTTTGAGCCAAATATGATGTGAATAAGATTCATATAATGTTCATCTCCCTCCCTTCTTTCCCTCAATTATAATAGATCTTCATTGTCTCTTCATGAGATTTAACTTGCACCATTTTACCTCCATTCCAGTACAATCCACTTTCCACTTGTAGTTTCTTTCTGTTATCGCAAAAAAAAACAAAAAACAAAAAACAATCAAATTAAACTTGCACCCTCTAAGTATACCCATTACAGAGATATAGTATTCAAAATTTCTTTCCATTTTACCTTTTTATGCTTCTCTTGAGTTCTGTGTTTGGAGATTAAATTTTCTGTTCTGCTATTATGGGAGCAACCTGCAAGTGGCTGCTGAGTATTGCAGGAGCCATCTTCTAATGGCTACTAGGGATTTAATTTGGTCCAGCAGAAGAGATCCTTTCATGTGAGAGGATGATAACAATATAAGGAGACTGAGAGACAGTTGCATTCTCTGATCTCTCTCCTCTTCCTCTTTGCTTTGATTTATTTCATTCCCAATTCACCAAGCAACATCTGCATTAGTGAAGTCTGATTTGCAATTCCTTCAAATATGTTATGATTCACAGCTATGGGGGCTTTGAGACAACTGACCCACACCCTAATGGTATAGTTCCCTTTAATCCTTTACAGACTTTCTGAGTTTCACATTTAGTTGTGGTCCTAACATTCAGGTCTGGTCTTTTATTAAAGAAATAAATGAAATTCACCTGTGCTATTGAATGTCCATCTTCTTGCCTGAAAGATAATGCTCACTTTTGCTTGATAGTTGATTCTTGGCTGCAATCCAAGTTCCTTTGCCTTGGAGAATATCAGATTCCAGGCCCTCTGATGTTTTAAGGTTGAAAGAGCTAGGTCCTGGGAAATCCTGATTATGGCTCTTTGATATCTGAATTGTTTTTTTTTTTTTTCCTGGCTGCTGGCAATATTTTCTCTTTGATCTGATAATTCTGAAATTTAACTAAAATATTCCTTGGACTTTTCATTTTGGAGTCTCATTTAAGAGGTGATCAGTATATTCTTCCAATGGCTATTTTACCCTCTGGCCCTATTTCCTGAAAGATTTCTAGGTTCTTTCATGTTTTTAGAAAGTGCAATAATCATGTTTAGAAAGTCCTTTCATCATGTTTTTAGAAAGTCCAATAATCCTTAGATTATCTCCCTTAGATCTATTTTCCAGGTCAGTTGTTTTTCTAATGTTCTTCTATTTTTCATTTTTTTTGGAGGGGGAGAGAAGAGGGATTTGTCTGACTGATTCTTGACGTCTCATTGAGTCATTCATATCCATTTGTTCAAATTTAATTTTTAGTGTTTTATTTTCTTCAGTTACCTTTTTTAGTTCCTTTTGTATTTTGGCCAATTAAATTTTCAAATGAGTTGTTTTGCTCATGTTTTTTTTTTTCCATTTCTCAAATTCTGTTTTTCAAGTTGTTTTCTTTTTCTATTTTGTCAAATCTATTTTGTAAGAAGTTAGCTGCTTTTTTCATCTCACTAAATGTATTTTGTAAGGAGTTTTTATCAGATAATTTCTGTGTTTCCTTTTCCAAATTCACCTGAAATGTACTCATTTTCTTTTCCTGTTTTTCTTCTAATTCTCTTTTAAGATCATTTTTAATTATTCATAGAGAGCCTTGTGAAATGGAACCAACTCATATCATCTTTGGGGTTTCATGTGGAGATAATCTACTTTTAATATCCTCAGGGTTTGAGGTCTATTCTATTTCTCCATAAAAACTTTCTATACTCAGAGTTCTTTTTACTCAATTTGTTTTAAAGGCTGAGATCTGCTTTTAGGGCATAGGGGAGATTGTCCAACTTCCTCTTCAGCTAACAGTGACTGTGCTGGGTTGCTGTTGACTAATTTCCTGGTGTTGGGTGGGCATGACCAGTTCCTTCATTATTTTGGGGTTCAGGGGCTCACTATTTGCATTTTGCATTTGTGTATTTGTATTGTTGTATGTGCTGGATGTCTCATAGCTAATCTGCTCATCTACTAACTTTCAACAAAGACAGAGTAGCCAAATAGATTTTTCTAGGTAGATTCCTGGGCAGGCAGACCACACACCTCTCTGGGTATCTGTGCTGCACCTGCATTTGACTACTTCTCTCTGTACCCAAATGAAACAGTCATCTTCTGAAGTTCTTCCAAAATATCTTCTCCTGAAAATTTGTTATACTCCAAATATTTGTGGGTTCTGTCACTCCAAAACCAGTTCAGAAGCTTGATTGTCGATGATCTGAGGAACATCGGGGAGAACTCAAGTGAAGATGTGTCTCCTCTCTGCCATCTTGGCTCTGTCCCCTTGAAACAGCATTATTTTAATGGAAAATACACTGTGAAAAATTGGATTGTAATGAGCGATGTGCTGGTCCAAGACAATTCAAAAGTACTCATAATGAAAAATGTCCACTTCAAGAAAAAGAACAGTTAAATTCAATAGAGATTGAAGTATACTTTTCCACTTTTAACTTTTCTTATTGTTTTTGAAGAATGGATAATATGAAAATAGGTTTTGCATTACTTCATATTTAATATATATATATTCAATATTGAATATGTATCATATATTCAATATATATGTAATATACACATTATATATGTTAAATATATATATATATATACATATATATATTATGTATATATACAATATCTTGCCTTCTTAATGTGTGGGGGAGGGGAATGTGGGAAGAAAAGAATTTGGAATTCAAAATTTTAAAATAAATTTTTGAAATAAAGACAAAATTTTTAAATCTTTTAAGAAATAATTCAAAGGGATATAATATGATTATAAAGGTGATTAATCTGAGGATGAGTGCCTCAAATAAATAAAAGATGGATAAAAATGAGACCAAATGTTCTTGGAAAAAAGAACAAATTTTTTTTTAAAGTTACAAAAACATTTTAAAAAGTGAATGAATGGATCTGAACAAGTTTTGGTGTACAAGTATAATGGAATGCTATTTTGTTTTTAAATCTAACAAAGGAAATAATTTCAGGGGATAAAACAGAAAAGACTTGCATAAACAGATGCAAAGTGAAGTAAGCAAAATCAAGAAAATAATATATAGTCATAGCATTTCAATAAAGATAAATTGTAATAACTCAATTGTACTAAACAATGTTACTGAACAATATATTGAACAAGATTAGCTGAAGGAGAGGAAAAAGACAATCTATTTGATTAACTGAAAAGGAAAAAAAGGAAGAATCTATGACAATGTAAAAGTAGAACAAAAAAAAGAAAAAAATAAGCAAACTATAAATAAGATGAGGCAAATACTGGATAAAGAAAGAGAGCCTGTGGGAACAGAGGTACTTTTATTTTTTTTAATATTTTAAATTTTTTGGAATACATTCAAAGGTAGTTTTCAATATTCACCTTTGCAAAGCTTTGTATTGCAATTTTCTCTCTTGTTTTCCCTTCTCCCTGCCCTAGAGAGCCAGCTATATGATATAGGTTAGACATGTGCAATTCTTCTAAACAGATTTCCATATACAACAATTTGTGCAAGAAAAATCAGGTAAAAAGTGGAACAAATAACACAAGAAAGAAAAAAATCAAGCAAAGAAATAGCAAAAGGTGAAAATCATATTCTTTGATCTATATTCATTCTCAATAGTTGTCTCTAGATGTGGAAGACACTTTCTATCATGTCTATTGGAACTGTATCACATAATTGTTGAAAAGAACGGAGTCCATCATAATTAATCATCACATAATCTTGTTGCTAATGTGCAATGGTGTCTGGATTCTGTTCACTTTACTTAGCATCAGTTATTGTAAGCTTTTCAGGCTTTTTTGAACAATGGAACAATAATGTTGTCGTTTCTTATAGAACAACAATATTCCATTATATTCACATACCACAACTTATTCAGCCATTCCCCAAGACAGAAGCATCCATTCAATTTTTAATTCCTCAGCACTACAAAAAAAGGCTGCTACAAACATTTTTGGTACATGTGCATTCTTTTTATTTTATCCCTTTGTGATAGAGATCTACTATAGAATCTGCTGGATCAAAATCAAAGCATATGCACAGTTTTATATCACCTTGAGAATAGTTTCAAATTGCTTTGTAGAATGGTTGGATCATTTCATAAATCCAATGCATTGATGATGAACAAGGACACCTTTTTAAAAAAAAGCTTAAAATAAAATAATTAAAGAAACATAATACTGCATTTATGGAGCATTTAGTGGTGCAGTGAATAGACTACAAACCTACAGTCAAGAAGACCTGAGTATATCTTCAAACATTTAATAGCTATGTGAACTTAGACACGTAAATTAATTATTGTTTTATTTTCCTCATCTGTAAAATGAGCTGGAGATCAAAATGGCAAATTTCTCCACTATCCCTGTAGAAAAAAAAAATCCAAATAGGCTCACAATGAGTTGTGTATGACTAAAACAATTCAGTAATAGATAAAATTTTGTGTTACCAGACAAATAAGGGAAAAATCATTACTTGAAAAAAAATTATTGTAAGAGATGAAAATATAAATTTCACACATAAATTTATATATGAATGGATTAAATAATCCAATCAAATGAAAAGGTGTATTTGGATAAGAAAACAAAACCCAATAATCTGTTATTTACAAGAAATATATTCCAAAAAGAAAGGACATAGAGAAAATTGTTTTGCATCAAATAAATATAAACCATCAGAAATTGCCATTATGCTATTAAAGTAAAAAAATTCAAATCAAATAAAAAACTTAAAAAAGGAAATGTAAAAGAACTATATTATTTGGAAAGGAAACATAAATAAGAAATCAATATCAGTGATAAATGTATATTCACCAAATGCCTTTACACTCAAATTTATAAAGGAAGTGTTATTTAAGCTTCAAGAAGAAAAAGGCAGTAGTAAAAAAGTGACAGCCCTATATCTGTTTTGTATAATACTATCATAAGGATAAGAAAAAGAGAAAATATAGAATTGAAAATTTTTTTGAAAAAAACTAGACAAAAAAAATCTTTGGTTGCCTTATAAATTGGACTGCAAAAGAGTGTGCATTTTCCTATATCACATGGGACTTCTACACAATATGAGCACATAATGACACAGAGATATTTTAAATAATTTTTAAAGAGCAGAAATAATATATTATTTATTCATCATAATGCAAAATTATAAATTGATTCAAGGAGCACAAACAAAAAAACATACTTAACTGGAAACAACAATTAAATGTAAATAATGGTTAAGAGAAAGGATAACTCATAGAAAATATTTACAAAGCAAGAGATAATAAAATTACAGAGGAAACTGATAGATGAGACAATTATCTCACTAAAATGATAAATAAAACTAAAAGCTCATTCTTTATATTTATGTTTAGGCACAGCAAATCTTATTTTTTAAAGAGCAGAAAATCAAATAAACAAATTAGGAAATGAGCAGGACACAGTCATAACAAAACCCAGAAGAATTTTTTTTAAATGATAAAATTTTATGCATGATTATGTGCTAACAAAACTGAAAAAAGAAAGAAAGAATGGAATACTTTTTTCTCTATTTTTCTATTCATCTGTCTATTTATGTACATGCCATTTTACTTTCCTTTTTTTGAAAACTTTTTTTTCTTTGTTTATTTAATATTTTCTTCCTGTTACATTTAAAACAGTTTGTTTTTACATTTCTTTTTAAGATTTTTGAGTTCTAGGTTCTCTCTCTTATTCTCACCCAAAATTAAGAAACTACATGTAAAATTATGCAAAACATTGAGGAACACTTTGGAAAATATAAAATATCCAAAATATTACAAAATCAGAGATAGATAGCTTTAATAACCAGATTATTTGAAATGAACAGCTTCTCAACAATATTAACGTGACAATGTTAAGAAGAGAAGTATTTTAAGGGGGAGAGGAATCTTCATATCAAATTTGTCTCATGAGGTTTTGCTATCCAAAATATGAACATACAATTTTTAAAACAGCTGAATAATAATCACAACCACATTAAAAAATACTTCAAATCACTTATAATAAGAAAGATGAAAATAGAAACCCTTAGGTTTCACACCTTGCAAATTGGCAAAAATAATAAAATTCACAACAATGTTCAAGGTTTTTTGGGGTTTTTTTATGTGTATACATATTTATACAGCTATCTTGCTATACAATAATAATCAGATGTACAAAAAAAATCTGAGAACGGAAACATAATGCAAGCAAACATCAATAGAGAAAATGAAAATGTTATGTTGTGGTCCACATTCAGATCCCTCTCTCTGGTTGTATATGGCTTTCTTCATCACTGAACAATTGGAACTGGTTTGAAACATCTAATTGTTGAAGAGAAC
>JAJPUD010013701.1:0-43307 GCA_023553655.1 Myrmecobius fasciatus
TTTTTTTTTTTTTTTTTGCTATAGCATATCACTGCTTTCCAAATACTTAAAGACAAATAGCATGTTTTCCCCGAATCTCATTTTCTCCAGGATAAACATTATCAGTTCCATCTATTGATCCTTATATAACAGGGACTAATTTTACATTAAGGGCAGCTAGGTGGCATAGTAGATAAGAGGGCTATACCAGTCAGGAAGATTTTGGTTCAAATTCGACCTTAGATCCTTTTAGCTGTGTGATCCAGTTTGCCTCAGTTCCTCACCTGTAAAATGAGCTGGAGAAAAATGTGGCAAACAACCTCAGTATCTTTGCCAAGAAAACCCCAAATGGAGTCACAAAGAATTATATTTTTACATAAAAGTGAGATCCAAAGGATGAATGAAGTAACTTGCCTATTTTGTGATGTTATAAATTATTTTTTAAAGTCAAAAACTGCAATGTGTTGAGTTGACAAGGCTGGCTGCTCAAGTTTAAAGTTATTATTTTCTTCCCTTATGTATATCTCCTTCTCACATGGATGACTTCTTAAAAGCCTTTCTATAAAGCAGTTTTGGAAGGAAGTTCTTGGGACCATAACTCCTTACTCTCTTCATTGTGTCTCTTTTTCTTGCTTCACTTATCTTTTCTTCCCTTATCTTTTATCAGATGGAGGAAGAAAGAACCAGATAGTTTAAAGGGGAAGTCATCTAAACTTTGCATGTACTTTTGCTTTATTTGATTATATAGCTCTTTGATTATGTAGCAAAGTTCTATTTCAACTCTTTATCACTCAGTACATTTTATGGCAGGAGGATTTTCACTATTCACTTTGGCCACTTAAACTGAGGGAATGAAATCTCTCCTGGAACTGAGGGTGGTAGTTACCCCATTCAAAGGAATGGAGTAGGAAATATATTAGAGAATAAGGAAACTTATAAGGAATAAACTGGGATTTTACTTTGAATTCTGTCCCTTTCACTTTCGAAGCAATTCTTTATATTATACAATGGCTGGAAGATTAGGAAGGAGTTTGCGGAAGTTTTGTCTGAGATCACAATGGCATGCATTAGGAAATTACCTGGAACCCATGGAAAGAAAAAAAAAAAAGACAATTCTTGAGTGCTAAAAACTAAGTGAGTGATGACTGGAATGTCTGGAAGGATTGACATGACTCTTACAAAAGATGTTCTGCAAAATTTTACATCTGCTAGCCAATCCATGCTAATTAAAAATAAATTTATGTAACCAAAGCTACAAAGTCCAGGCTCACCTTATCTTTTTTCACAAACCCTATCTTGTGACACTATTTTTGCGGTTAACTGTGTCAAGTGAACTGGAAATTGGGCCCTTTCTTACTTGTGGGAGACTGGAACCAAACAAAGTGCGCTTAGAGACAAGAGAATCAGGAATCAAACAGGTTTAATTTCAAAGTGAAGGAAACAGCTTGTAAACATAGGAGAGTGGGAAGATCTTAATATTTATAGCTTTGCCTCTGCAGTGACCTGTAGCCCTGTGAGAGGTTTGATCCACAGTAGGACTCCATGACTAGAAACAATTCTGGGATTTTGCTGTGGTTGAAATCATCGCAAAAGATTGTGGTTATGCTAAGCTCAGGACATGACTTGGTTATTGGGCCTTAAGTTCTGGAAAACAGGGTGTCTCCTAGTAGCTTGACAACTGACATCCCTTATGGTGGTGCTGCCACTACTTCCTCTAGTTTTCTGGAGTTTTCAGTTATCAGGACCTTTCTCCTACCCTCCCCCAAGGGTGAAGACAGCATACGGCTTCCTTCCTCATTTTTGATGATTCTTCTTTCTGATAGTAGTATTTCATCACCTTAGGTTTTTAAAAGGGGATTTAACATCAAGCATGTTCTTTTCCAGGAAGCAGGTGACAGGGAAGAAAAAGGTAAAGCCTCAGGCTCTAAGATCTTTTCATAGGCCAGTCATCCTAGTACAATGCTGGGTCACTTCAGTGAAAGATATCCCTTTTGCTCATGGTGATTAACAAAATCCTTATTTCTGTTGGTTAGGTCATAGCAAGACTATTTGTCAAGTAATCCAAAAATAACCCTGATAATCAGGGTTTCCCCATCATGAGTTCCAGAGTTCTCCTTCCAAATTAGCTCCTGGAAAACAGGGCACTGTGGCCATCTTTATCCTGAGGAAGTGCTTTGTCTCTGTGTGCTACTTTCTTGGCATTTTTTTTCAATGATGTCTCCCATTTAATTAGTAAAAATGCAAAATCTAAAATGGGCACCTTATCATACCCAGAAAAGGGGACAGGATACCATATCCAACAAGAGCCCATTCAAATTAAGACAATCATTGCACTCAAACAAGAAGCATGCAATCTGTCTAAAGTGGGGGATGGATGACTATAGAGGAACTCAGACCCAGAATTTTTTATTGATAGTACAAGGGGTCTATTGTCTGGGAGAAATACATTTGACCAGAGAAGAAAAGATGAGAGATAAGAATTTGTTTAAAAAATAATGGGAACTTTGGGAGTTAAAATCAGTCTTGGAAATCACAGAGTTATGCAAAGTTCAAATTAGAAATGATTGTAGACATCATTTAATTAATTCCCTTCATTTTTCATGTGACATCCAAAGAGGTGATTATGATAGTCATACCAGAGGGGCCTTAGGAGCCACCTCCTCTAACCTCTCATTTTATACATGAGGAAACTGAGGCTTAGAGAAGAGAATTTGAACAGGATCACACAGGTAGAAAGAAGCAGAGCTATAGTTTTTAAATAAACAAGTATATAATTATTGTAAGAGATTCATTTTGTAATTTCTGCAGAGCTAACCTGTGCATCTGAGCTGAGCTTTTGCAGAGCTGAGCTGCCATGGCCAATTTCTCATTTTGTGGTAGCCTGAGTTTCCCTTTGTGGTAGCCTAAGTTAACATTCAACCTTATTTACCAAGAGTACCTCACTTTCTAGCTAGCTCAATAATTCCACAGTACCAGCTGTAATTGATGTAAGACCATATCCAATCAAATATTTGGATGATTGTTGTGCCCTGAAATACCCTGTAACACTTGACACATCCACCAGCCCAACATTATAAATCACTGAATTTCCTTATTCCAAGCTTAATCAAACCCCAACCAATCAGAAATCAATCAAAATATATTATCAAAATGCTCTCTAAACTCTTCAGTTTGTCTTTGGTTACTGAGGATTCCTGCATCCCTTTTATTGACGATGGCTAGCTTTGCTAATACATCAATCATGTTCAGGACTTTGTGTCTCAATTTTTCTTTATTGCATATTTTTATTGCAACAGGACATCAATAGGCCATTTTATATTACCAGCAATATCTGGAGGGTGAGAAGGAGGATTAAAAATGCCTCCAATAGTCTATATATAATGAGAAAAGAAAATGAACTAGATTTGTTGTTGAAAGTCAGGCCTAGCAGATGTCTTGAGTGCTGTCTTGATACACAAAACAACAAAAAAACCCAAAACATTGAACGAAAAAAAAAAGTATATGAACAAGAATTGCTCTCTGTGAGGCCTGGAGAGACTTGCATGAACTGATGCTGAGTGAAAAGAGCAGAACCAGGAGATCATTATACACGGCAACAACAGTACTATATGATGATCAATTCTGATGGACACGGCTCTCTGCAACAATGAAATGTTTCAAACCAGTTCCAATTGTTCCGTGAAGAGAGCCATATACACCCAAAGAGAGGGATGTGAAATGTGGACCACAACATAACATTTTCATGCTCTACATTGATGTTTGCTTGCATTGTGTTTCCTTTATCTGATTTTTTTTCTTGTGGATACGATTTTTCTTGCACAATAATGGTAAGTGTGGAAATATGTATACATATATTCGATTTGTCAAGTATTTTAACATAATTAACATATAGTAGACTTCCTGCCATCTAGGGGAGGGGAGGGGACTAGGGGGGAAAATTTGTAACTAAGAGCTTTGTAAGGATCAATGTTGAAGAATTACCCATGCATATGTTTTGCAAATAAAAAGTTTTAATTTAAAAAAAAAAAAAAATTGCTCTCTGTGCTATAGCCAAACTGGACTATTAGCTATCTCTGGAATTCCTCTCATGTTCTGCTTCCACACAATTGACCAAGCCTTCTATTGGCTGAAATATTCTCCCTCTCAAAATCCCATCTCCCATTTATGACCATTCATTTTCTCCTTGTGCTGAGTGCTGGATATGTTGGGGTCATAGCCACCTCCTTCCCTGCCATTAGAACTGAGAGAATTAAGAAAAATCTTGGAGTTTCAATTACCTTTATATACCATCTTGTCATAAACTCCAAGTGCATTATCTTGATCCTTGCTAGGATAATTCCCCCTCTGTTTGAGTATTACCCCTTGCCTCCCTGTCTCCTTCCTTTGACATTCTTATCTTGACCCCTATCCTGTCAGGATTAAATTATGATTGTTTCCTGGAATTATGGATTGTCTGTCCTCCCAGTGTCCTCAGCCCCCTTATCTGCCTTTGTTTCCCCTATAAGATTGTATACTCAGGTTATATATTCTATTTGCAAACCTAGTTAGCTAAAACCCTATATGAGTTCCCTGTCTTGGTTTATCTGGGCCGAATGCTTTGGATAAGAGTCCCATTCATTTGGCTAGTCTAAACTCTCCACATTAAAGATTAAAAAGCAATCTCTGTCAGCCTCAGTTTTTCAGGTATTACACTCAAATTACTCACCTTTATAACTGGAGACTGTCCTTGAAGGCACGGACTTTCTTTGTGTTTGTTTTTTGTTTTTAGTTTTCTCAGTGCTATGCACATTATAAGGGATCAAATAATATCGGAGTTGAATTTAGCTAATGTGGGCTAAATAGATTTTTGTGGACTTATGTGGGCAATGTAGTTAACTATCTAAATAACACTGTGCCTTTAAAATAGTAAAGTAATTTTTTTTTTTTAATTTCCCTACAACCTTGAGGAAGCCAGATTGACTACAAAGTACTTATCTTAAAGGTTAATGACACATTCCTGAAAATTGCTCCTCAGATAGGGAAAAAAAAAGAAAAAACCCAACCACCTTATTTTACGAGTTCCTTTCCTCTTTCTGGAGCAGTAGACTCCAGGAGTAATTTTTAAGGTATTTTTTTATTTTTCTAGAACCTTTCATGAAGAAGGTATCTTGTTCTTATCCTTCTACCACTAATATAGGGATAAAGATTTAGAGAAAGGTCACATCAGTTGACTTTGTTGTACAAAACAAGATACTAAGCCACTGATAAACTAATAAAAACCAGCCACAAACAAGAAGTGGGTGAAAAGTCAAGCAATGAGTGAGCATGCTTAAATGAGTAATTTCTCCTCCCCAAAGGAGGAGTTTTCTGCCATTTTTGAACATGGGTTTTATGACAGAGAACAGTTTATCAAGGAGAAACATGCAATAGGTGGGCCAGGAAGTTTAACTTCTCCATTCCCAGACAATGGGGTGAAACTTGTGCTTCAGTTTAGGAAATAAAAGGCTGATTCCTCTGTCTATTAGTGCAGATCTGCCCTTGGATAGATTGCCAGCTTCTTTCAAGAACCATAAATAAAATAACTTACTTTATACCCTCCTGATCCCTTTTTATCTTTGTAGCATATGTTTAACAATATCCAACATTTATACATATAGTGCTTGATAATTTGTAAAGTGCTTTGCAGATATATTATTTCATTTGATCCTCACAACAACTCGGTATTATTAGTGCCAGGTAATACCTGGTAGGTACTATTATTATCATCATCCTTATTTTACAGAGAGAAATAAGGTTGAGGGGTTAATAACTTTACCCAGTCAATACAGATAATTATCTGTGGATAGGATTTGAATTGGGGTCTCTCTGATTTCTAGTGTAGCACTTGTTTTCTATTGCACTATTATTTTTTTCCTTCCCCATCCAACTTCATTCTAATTCCCCAATCCATTCTTTAACTTTGCTACTTAGTGTGCCTACATGGAAAGAAATGGGACAGAACCAAAGTAGATTGAAGAGAGTAAAGGACATTTAGGAAGTTTTTACCAAAGCCTTGTCAGGATGCTAGAAAGGGTAAACTCTTTGAGTATCCCCGACAGGAAACTGCAGACCGACCCACTACTTCCCAGAAGATCTGAGATCAGCCTCCATAAACTCATAATTTCCAATTCAACACTCTGTTAACTATGACCCACATAGATAAAGAACTTAAATATTCTTAAGATTGGAAGTAACTGCAGAACCCATTTGGTCCTCTTATTTCAAAAGAACTTCATGAAATAAGGGATTTTCTCCAGCTTTTAAAAGTAGTTTGCAGGGGCAGCTAGGTGGAGCAGTGGATAGAGCACCAGCCTTGAAGTCAGGAGGACCTGTGTTCAAATCTGGTCTCAGACACTTAACATTCCCTAGCTGTGTGACCCTGGGCAAGTCACTTAACCTCATTTGCCTCAGCAAAAAAGCAAAAAAAAAAAAAAAAAAAAAAAGTAGTTTGCAATACTGTTTGTTTATTGTGGTTGGCCTAGTTATAGGGGATAACTAAAATTTCTATACTTAAAGGCCTAAAAAATCAGCAATGCTCATTAAATTAGAATCTAGTGCATTTGAGTAAGACTGTGAACATTGTTTAATAAAATTTATCCAGGACTTGCTATTTCAGCTGGGTATCTCAAAGGAGCACAAACATAGGAATCAATTTCTTATGTTTGCATTAAATGTACTGCAAAATAAACCTAGCCTATTGCTCATTTCCTTTTCATTCTGATTTTGAAGTTTCTGGTGACTAGTTTAAAAAGCCACCCAACATGTTCAAAGATATAGAACAGGATATGATAGAATAGAACAGAATGGGATGGGATAGGAAGGGATGACATAAAAAAGGATGGAATAAAATGAAATGGAATTGAATGAGATAGGATAAGTTAGAATACCATGGGATGGGATAGGATGGCATGGAATAGAAAGAAAAAAGAAGTTATTTTAAAGCTGGACAGGACTGGAAGCAGCTAGGTTTTGGGGAAGGAGCACTGACCAAGAACATGACAAAAGCAGCATTGTATAATATAAAAAGCAATGGATCTGGGGGTAGCTAGATGGCACAGTGGATAGAGTACCAGTCCTGAAGTCTGGAGCACCAGAGTTAAAATCTAGTTTCATTCACTTAACACTTCCTAGCTGTGTGACCCTGGATAAGTCACTTAAATTCAATTGCCTAGCAAAAATCAAATGAATAAATAAAAAAGCAATAGATTTGGAGTTCAAATCCTTTCTGATGCCATTTATGTGTTTGTGAGTAGGCCTCTTATACTTGCTTGCATTTATCTAGAAATCTACATAGAATAAAATGAGAGCGTTAGACAAACTGACTTTTTAATTTCTTTCCATTATTAATTTATGATTGTTGTGCCACAGTTCCCCTGTCTCAGTTTTCCTTGATTATTCTGTCTCACTTTCCCTGAATTGTTCTGCCTTGGTGGCAACCCCCCCTTCCTGGCCATTAGGACTGAGATAATTAGGGCTGGAAGCTCTGGCCACTAGTATTCCAAACAGTCACAAAACTCCAGATGGCTTATCTCCAATGTTTGGCTATATCTTTATGGTCTCAGACTGAGTGTCTTCAAGCTTCTTCCAAACTTATCAGAATTTGTGGTCCTTTCCTGGAACTTCTATCCCCCCAGGGCTCTACCCCCTCCTTGCCTTTGTTTCCCTGATCACTGGAGTCCTATAAGAGTCCCAGGAGTCCCTTGCTCTGGGGCTAAATGCTTTGAGACAAGAGTCCCATTCAGTCCCATGGTCATGGCTTCCAAATTCTCCATTATCAATAAATTATTAAAAATCTCTAATCTCTATCCTGCCTCAGTTTCTCCGGCATTACATGATTCTATGACATCACTTGTCCTTTCTGAGTAGTTTTCTCACAGTATTGTATTAGGATTTGCACCAATTTAAACCAATATGGGCTCCATATAAATTTGAGCTATTATTATTAATATTATTATCTAATCTTCTCAGTTTACAGATGAGGAAATGGAGGCCCAAAGATGACTTACTTAGGATCACACAGGTGGGAATTATTCACACCTGCTTTGTGGTTGCCCTCAAAGGATTATGGGACTTTTCTCTCTGACATGCAACTGAAACCTTCTATTACTAATGTCTCCTGCATCTGAGAATAGGGGCTATCTTGCTTTTCTATTTGTATTCCCAGTGCTTAGCATATAGCAAGTGCTTAATACATTTATTCAATTGTAATAGTAGAGCCAAAATCTGAATCTGAGGCTCCCTGACTGATTTTTTTTACTGTACCACACTGCCTCCTGACTCCAGTTAACCAGAAAACTGGGTAACCTAGGTCTGCTTCTTTCTTGGTTCCTGGATTCAGAGTTCTTTATTGTTCAGGAACCTACTACCCCCTCTGGAGGAGAGACCTTCCTACCCATCTCCTTGTCAAGAGGTAAAGTTTTATTGCAATAGTAATTATAACACCCATTACAAAAAGCTGGCTGGAATTCTAAGAGAATTTCAGCAGCAAAACGGAAGCAAAGAAATATATTTATATAGCTTTTAATCATAGATATGCTAATTCTATGGTTCATAGGTAGGAAGGAGTGGTCTTTAGAAGGAGTGGTTCTCAACTGACCAGATTATTACTGACAAGATTACCAGTCAGCAATGAATTGAGGAATGGTCTTATTTACTATTGTCTCAGGAGTTTGATCTGTGGGAGTTTCCTGAAACCAGAAGCTATCTGACTAAGGAGTGGTCAGAATCAAACAGATTGGTTGAGGGAGTTTCCTGAGGCAGATTCCAAAGGCAGAAAATTTAGGACTACTGATTTATTATTTAGAAAAGAAACCACCCTAAAATTAGGGGACGCAAAATCATATTACATCAATTCCTTCATGACCAGACCCAGGTAAGGTAGGGGTCCAGGTATGGACTGACTTGAAATATATCAGTGATTTATTTGACAGTACAACATGACACAGGCCTTCCATTACCCCTTAGTGCCTTTGATGGAGTATAGCTTCTGAGGGAAACAGCAGTAAGGAGGTGTCCCCTCCCCCCCACCTTAGAGTGCTTCTGTTCTAACAATCTATCAATGATTCTAAAGTCTTCTGGCTTTAGAATCAGTAATTCCAAGATCTCTCCCCTCTTCCCACTACCTTAGAGTACTATTGTTCTAACAATCTGTCCATCAATGAGAGTAAAAAGTCTTCTTTTAATATTTCTTCCCTTAGACTTTTGGGAAGATATATTATGGATTCTAAGATCCTCTGACCTTTCAGTGCTATTGTTCTGACAATCTGTCAATGATTCTCAAGTCTTCTGGCCTTAGCCACAAACATTACTGACTGAGTGACAGATAATCTGTTGGCAATTTATAAATTCCTGAAACAATAGTAAACAGACCATCCTTCAAACCTACCTGAAAGCCATAAAATTAGCAAATAAATAACATGAAACTCTGGTCTCTGGTCTGTTCTCTAAATCTATCTTCTTGCTCCTGGTTCTTTGCTAAATCCTTTTGGAACTTAGACTGCTTTAATTGACATTACAATTACAAAAACAACAACAACAACAACAAAAAACTACCTTTTGACTTGGAGATGGGTTCAAGCCCCAAAATTCTTTTGAGAGACCTCAAGACACAGATCTGTGACCTTCAAACTTTTGGAGTCTCTTCTGAATCTCAATACCCTGACCTTCTAATTCATTCTTTCTCTTTTTTGCTGAAGCAATTGGGGTAAAGTGACTTGCCCAGGTCACACAGCCAGCCCAGATGTGTTAAGTGTCTGAGGACAGATTTGAACTCAGGTCCTCATGACTTCAGGGCTGGTGCTCTATCCACTACACCAACTAGCTGCCCCTCTCCTAATTCCTTCTTAACTGAGTCTGCATTTGCATTATATGGAGGAAAGAAAAAAGCCCCTTATATTTAAGGTCTCATCACTCTTTTTATCATTTACTTTCATAGAATGCTGGACTTGGAATCAGAAAGTCTTGAGTTTGAATCCTGTCTTAGCTTTGTGGCTCTGAGATCAACTAATCTCCCTTTGCCTCAGTGTCTTCATCTATAAAATGGGGATAATAATAGCACATAGCTCCCAGGAGTGTTAAAAGGATCAAATCAAATTTATATATATATATATATATATGTATATATATATATATATATATATAACTTTATAAACATTCAAGTGCCACCTAAATGCTAGCTGTTATTACTAGAAAATAATTTGAGGATTGTATATTCATAGGAATTAGGAGTATATGGTTTCTCTTTTTTCCTATGTCCACTGTTCTTTTTCTAGTTCAGGACTTTAATACCTTTTACAAAAGACTACTGTAATAGCTTTCTACTTAATATATGATGTAGATATGGGAAGTAAGGAAATGGAATACTAGCAACTAGGTGACAGTCCTCCAATCTTTCTCAGGCCATTCTCCAAAGGTTATTCACTGCAATCACTCTTGTACCTTTTCTACTTATTCTCTAATCTCTAGCCAATATACACTCTTACTGCAACCACTGACTTCTTCAAGGCTGCTGAGCCCATAAATCCAAATCTGGGTTCTCAAACCACCAAGACATTTGCCAGTCCAAAGACCAATTTTTGAAGGTTCTTAAGTGGCCCCTATGGAAATATAATCACCTGCCCCATTCCCAGGGACTAGAAAAGGGAAAGGGTTTTTTGAGAAAGGGGCAACGCCTTCTTTTCCCACTCAGACAACTAGTTCCCTGATCTCATTCTGCAGTTGTTCATCCTCAGGTTCCCTCCTCCCCCACCATGACATCATGAGTGTGAAGTCCTAACTTGCTTATGAATTGGATTTAAGTGAGGAAGAGTCACTGCCCCCACTCTCTCTTCCTGAGTAATCCAAGTCCAGGGACTTGACAAAAGGCAGGATTGACTAGGAATAGCCATGGGGGCAGTGAATGAGGTCACACCCTTCAATGACTAAGAGCTAAACCTGAATTGAGACCAAAGATGGCCCAATTTATCACCACAAAAATATCCTTCTGGAAAGACTAGACCCTCAAGGTTAATATTTATATTCATCCTAAACCATTAACACCTAAAGTATGAGTCTCTGAGGCTTGGGCCAAGGCTACTAGTAGCCATTCATAGAAAACCAGAGTGATTTGGGGTTAAGGCAAAGGTGAATACCTTTCTCCTTAATTTAAGACTTTAGTACCGAGTTAACTCTGCATCTAGCCTCCTGTTGAAATTATTGCTTTCTTCAAGCTTCATTTAAGTTGCCAATTTCTCCCAGTAGTCTTTCCCATTTCCACCTCACACCCCACTCCCACCCCATTCTCCAGGGATGAGTAACCTACAAATTTCCATTTGTGAATTTTTTTTTTTGATTCAAAATTATTTTTTATTATATATGTAGGCAAGGAAAACATGACAGGTCATTGACTGAGACCCTGAAGCTTGACATATTGATGACAACTATAGAACATTCATCTTCATGTAGGAATGCCTATCCCTGACTGAACCACTGAACCATTTTCTATGGAGTCTGGGGGTCCACAGAATACCCCTAACCATGAGGAAAAGTTTAACAAAACAACTCCCTGGAAGGTAAGGACTTTTTTTTTCTCCTATGCCTGGCATATAGTGGACTCTTAATGTGACTTGCTGAATGAATGAGAAAGGCCTTGCAGCTCTGCAAAATATATAGCTCAATTATTTTCCAGAAGTATGATTGTGGAGAAAGACTGCTAAAGAAATATCAACATTTTCAACTTGGTACAATGCAAATCAAGTTGTTTTGTTGATTAGTCATGTCCAACTTATCATTACCTTATTTGGGATTTTCTTGGCAAAGAAACTGGAGTAGGTTGCCATTTTCTTCTCTAGCTCAAATGAGGCAAACAGGATTAAATGACTTGCCCAAGGTTACACAACTAGTATTCAAGGCCAGATTTGAACTGAGGTCCTTTTGACTGTAGGCATCAAGCTCTATCCACTGCACCACCTAGCTGTCCCTACACATCAAATAGGGAACTTTATCTTTGTGACAAAGTATATCTAAAATAATCAAAGCACATAAAATAATATTATTAAACATGAAAAGAAGAGATATGGTAGAAAACTTGAGTTCTCTTCCTACTTGCTATTGATCACCACTATAAAAGCATCTTAATTTATCAATTTGATTTGAATTAATAATAGTAATAATAATAAAAGTTATTATATATTCTAAAGAAGAACTAAGTATAGTTCATGATTCTGAATGTAGGATAGAAATCTTTGTGTTTGCCTGCTATGTAAAAGACATGATGGCCTTCTCCACATGTACCGCCCAAATGCTAAAGTGGATCCTAGGGATTTTCAAACTCACTTTTGCAGAGAGCTGCAGCTCCACTCCATTGTTTGTTTTCCTGGCAGATGCGTTCAGGGTCACCCTATGAAGCAGAGTAGAAAGTCACTAAAAGGCAACAACAATAACAGTAGATCTGTAGGAAGAAAGATAACATTTAAACACATTGTTCAGTCACATCTTCTCTTTGTGACTCCCTTTTGGGTTTTCTTGGCAAAGATACTGGAGTAATTTGCCATTTCCTCCTCATTTTTACAGATGAGGAAAATGAGGCAAACTGGGTTAAGTGACCTGCCCAGGGTCACACAGCTACTAAATGTCTGAGGTCAAATTTGAACTCAGGTTGTTCTGAAATCAGGGCTAGTGCTTAATCCACTGTGTCATCTAGAAAACAGTTCTGAGATTGTGCTATTATACCAAAATTGATTATAAGAAGTAGGAGGTAGTTAAGATTTTAAGAATCCTTCACAGAATGCTTCTTAATTGTAGACCTGAAGTGAAATTCAGAGTAAATGATGAATTCATGGGTTCCTAGGGTTGGCAGAGAAAGCTTGAAGTATGGATAAAAATTAGTCCCTAACGCAAACACTTGTGGTATTTTTCTTTCCATCCCCTCCCCCATGCCACATGGTGTCTAACTATATACTCTCCTATTTCATATTTATTATTTCTTTATTCTCTTCTAAATAAATCAACCTTTAGCCAAAGAAAATGGCCATTGTGAATTTGTCACAGAACTGAACTCCAACATTTGGTGCAAATTATTCTCCAAAATCTCATTATTAAGTGCCTGACCCTCAATCTCATTATTTAGTGCTGAACCTCAAACACTTCATAAAGAACTTTTCTTCCCCTTCACTATTGCTTTACAAGCCATATTTATGTGCCTCTTTTTTTTTTTAACATATTAAAGAAGACAGAGTCCACGAAGATCCTCCAGATGTATGCTATAATAGTCACTGTATAATACTGTTGTCAGTATGCTTGCCCAAATTAGTCCTCTCTCTATCCCCAATTTATAATTCGTCATTAATCCATTGTGGGCTGGCAAACTAGATGGTTATAAAATAGGAATAAATAGGCTCTGAGCAAGGAAATAAACATTATTCCTTTGAGAAATGGCCATGACTTTTAATGAACTGCTTTGGGAAATTCTTTTGGGTGCTCAGAAAACTCCTTTCTTTATTTTTCACTTCTTGACATTTTTCTCCCACGGAATTTTCTTTAAATCCCTGAATCTGTCACATGCTTGATATAGAGTGAGAGTTTAATAAATGCAGATTGATTGAAATTTCTAGATGAGTCTGTGAGATTTGGATCCGAATTTTTTTTCCACAGAGTTAAAAAAAATTAAATTGAAGAGGTGCAGGGAGATGAAATTTACATTAGAAAGGTGATGCTGAAGCTTGATGAGTGGAGGCTGGAATGCAGAACAAGGAAGCAAAACTAATAAAAGGAAAATGTAATCAGGGATGGAGGATTAAGACTTGAAAAAATCAGGGGTGAGGATTTAGAATAAGAGAACATATTGAAACATAGTAAAATGTACTCAGAAGGGGGGACTTAGAATAAAAAACACATTGTAAAACATAATTAGAGGTGGGGATTTGGAAGGAAGATATGATCAGAGGAAGACATTTAGAATCATGTGAGGGAATCAGATTCTTTAGGTAGGATAGTACTCAGCCAATAGGGAATGAGGGGAAGGACTGAACTATGTCCAAATAAGGGGGATACTAAGGGAGAAATAATGATGTAATCACAAGTGGAAATTTACACTGGTGGGGGGATTACTCTCTCCTGATAGGTTGTGATCTCTGGTATTCAGCAATGGGGCATAGGGGAGGGACTTGCTTTTTGGGTATATAAAAGACATGTGTATTGATTCCAAGTAATACCCATTTGTGCAGATAATTTTTTTTTTTTTTTTTTTTTTTTGCTGAGACAATTGGGGTAAGTGACTTGCCCAGGATCACATAGCTAGGACGTGTTAAGTGTCTGAGGCCAGATTTGAACTCAGGTTCTCCTGACTTCAGGGCTGGTGCTCTAACCACCGAGCCACCTATCTGCTCTTTAATAAAGACTTTTAACTTTACCCCTCTCAAGACCAGTGGAATTATTTCTCAGACATCCCATAGGGACTAAACCTGTGATTTCATTATTTAGCATAGAGAACATCTGGGTAAAGAGACTCCCACCAATGGAGAACTGCTATTTTCTCTGAAACTGTTTCGTTTCTTAATCAGAGTGAAAGCCCAAATGAATTTTCCTTTCAACATGTTGTGGTTAATATTGCTGCTATTGTTGTTAGCTACTTGGTGCAGTAGATAAATAAGAGTAGTAGGCCTGGAGTCAGGAAGATTCATCTTTCTGAGTTCAAATCTGGCCTTAGACAATTACTAGCTGTGTAACCCTGTCACTTAAGTGAAAATTAGCCATTAAATGTTTCTACTCACTACTTAACTTCAGTGGGAGTTCCTTTGTTGGGATAAAAGAGTGAGGATCACCTAAACCAATGTTGGTTTATTTTTATATATTATATATTTATATTTTGTTCTCTCCTTGGGCAGATGTTTTACTAATGTTAGTAAAACATCTGCCCAAGGAGAGAATAAAATATACCTCTTGGCTTACCTCTAATTCATAGCCAGCATTACATTGGTAAATAATTGTGTTTTTGAAGCTGTATTTTGTGCCAACCACAAGCCCATGCTCAGGAGTTTCAGGTTTCCCACAAGAAACTGGAGTACAAGAATCATCGGAGAAAGGTGGATCCCAAGTACCACTGAGCTAAGTGAAAAAGAGATAACAAAAGCAAATGTCAGCAGCCTTGGACTATCAGACACATTACAGATAGAAGAGATGAGATAATGGCAGGCAGGGAATGGGTACTTTATCTAATTACTTCCCACCTGGATATGATGTTGGTCTCCTCAAATTTCTGATAGCACATTGCTAGACCTCTATTTTGCACTTATCATAGCCTCCTGTATTAGAGATATGTACACATCTTGTTTCCTTTTCCAGAGTGTGAGCTCCTTAAGATCAGAAGCTTTGTCTAACTTCCTCTTCTAACCTCCTCTAGAGATCAGTGCAGTGCCCTATGCATATATGTTCTACAAATGTGTTTTGAATTTGAATTTAATTTTTAGTTTTAAAAAGACAGTCCAATCAAAATTCTGTCAACATAGTACTAACAGCTATGTTCTTTGGCACAACAAATGCCTATATAAATGAAATCTTTGATATTTGGTTTAAATAAAAATCAAAGTTATCTTACTCTGAAAAAACTTTTAGTACAGTTAAATATAATGCTTACATATGTATGTACACATGCCTTTATACAAGATGAAGAATGATCTTGTTTGTAAGGTTTTAATGGTATGGTTTCGAATTCAATTCAATTCAATAAATATTTATTAAGTGCCTGTTAAATGCAAGGTGAGAAGTAGCATAGCATGGTGACTAGAGGGCAGGTCTTTGGAGTCAGGAAAACCTGGATACAAGCTCTTTCTTTGATGAAATCTAACCCTTTGATGCTAGGAAACCATATGACCTTTCTTTTCTTTATCTGCAAATCAGGAATAATAATAATAATACTTTACAGGGCTGTTATTAGGATTAAGTAAAATAACAATATTAAAGCATTTTTTAAAATTTCAAATTGCTACATAAATGTAAACTGTAATTATAATTACAATCTAGTAAGGGATTAAACACAAAACCAGATTAATATAAAGTGCATTTTTTGATATGCATTTCCAAGATGCAAATTTCTTTGTTAGTCTTAAGGGGGGGAAATATGAGCATTTACAGGGAATCAAAGACTTCAAGGGCAAGGTGACATTTGAAGTAGGCTTTAAAGAATATATAGGAATTCAAGAAAAAAAGGACAGATGAGGAAAAGAAGAAATTCTGGATACTACATAAACAAAGAACATTTTTAGAGAGCAGAGAATAGGCCACTTTGATCATAATGTAGAAGGTAGAAAAGGGATTAACGTGATAAGGCTGAAGAAGTGCCAATTTACAAGAAGGTGGAATATCCAGCAATGAAGTGTGAACTTTGGGAAGTAATAAGGCATCACTGATGATCTGATGAAGAGATATTGTAACACTATGTACATTGACTTGAAATTTGCTCTTGAAATTTCATATAATCACTTTTTGGGTTAGAAAGATCATTCTGTTACATTCTGTGTAAGTAGAATTTTGAATCCTTTACAAGCCGCCATGATTCTTGTCAACATATGAATAAGCAGTGCACTTTGTTCTTGTGAAATAAGGTGAGTCTTACCTGACATGTTGAAGTGTTAGCTCCCTCCAAAGTGTATCCTTTAATGCATGATATAGAAACTCGTTTATTCATAGTGAATTCATGATCAAGGATAAGTATCTTGTCCATATCTATTGGTAGAGGGCATTTCTTAGGAATACAAGAAATACTGTCAGGTGACCAAAGTCCATCTTTCTGACAAGTCATTGTATCTGTATCTGATGCCATCACATAACCTTCTAGACACCTGAAATAAAGATGAAAATATAACACCAGAGAGAATATAGTGTTGCTCATGTCCTACTTTTACCATAAGTAATTTTGCAAGCGGTCAAAGGCAGAACTTTTTATTTGGCCTATCTCCTGAGGACAACAAATATCAAAACTGGAATCGAGGAGATAACTTTGCCAAAAAGTGCTGTATTATGGTAACAGCACAAATATCCATGTTATGGTTTATACAAAGTAAACCTTGCTTTCAATTGTTAACATTACTATCTTTTTGTTTATTTATTTCTTGGTTGGATAGGCAGATCTATTCTCACTCCAAATATAGCCTATTGTCTACTAGACCCTAGGCTAAGCTCCAAACTTAAACCTTTCAAATGAAACTAATTTCACAGACTCTAGGATGATTAAGTTAGACAAATAGCATATTTAAAGAACACTTTTTACTCTGGAACACTATTCAGTTTTATAGGTGATTTCAGAATTTAATGTGAAATTAAAAAAAAAAAAAACAAACCCAACATCATTTACTGAGTGCTTACTATATGCAAAGCCCCATGCTGGGTGTAAGGTAAGATACAATATTTACGTAATACTACATGCCCTTAAAATGCCTTAAAATAGGAAAATAAGAAATCAACATAACAACTACCACACATAATATTACATGATAAGTGCAATGGGGTGTTACAAAACACACATCAAACTTAGAACCAAGGGGGCAGATTGTATTAACCAGAGGACCAAAGAAGACTCCCTAGAGGTACTGGCTTTTGAGTTAAACTTTAAAGAATGGATAAAGATTCAACAAGCAAATGATGGAAAAACATTCCAGGCATATGATATAAACAGAACAAAGACATAGATTTGTGAGACTACAAAGTTTATATGATGGATAGACTGTTATTGCGGGTGATCTAAGGTAGAGAGAATGGTGGTAGTGGAAATTAATATTTAGTAAGGTTGGGAAAGTAGAATGGTAATAGTTTTAGAGGGCCTTGAATGCTAGATGAAGACTGAATTTATTTATATTTTGTTAGGCAATAGACATCACTGGAGATTTTTTTTTTAATATAGCTGCTAATCTTTATATAAAGCTTTAATGTTTGAAACTGCTTTATATAAATTATTTGATTCTATCCTCATAACAAACCTGTGAAATAGGTGATATTATTATGCCCATTTTACAAATCAGAAAATTGAGGTTGTGTGATTTTGACTGATCCAGGCCCACATTTAATATATATGTGAGACAGGATCTGAATTATGTTATTGCTGAACCCAAGTCCAACATATGTTTTTGTTTTTATTTGTCCTTCATTTACTAAGTGAATACATCATTTGTATTGACTTGTTCATGAATTAGATTTAAATGAGGTAGAATTGTACAGTTCTCAGCCTCATTGTCTCTTCCAGAATCATTTAAGTTCAGTGACAAGGCAAAAGTCAAGATGACTAGTGATGGTCCTGGATACAGTGGATGATCCTAATGTCCTCAATGTCTGATCAAGCTCTGAGCACTCTGCAATGCCTGCTTTTACTCTCTCCATGACTTTTGGAACAAATTGTTCCCAACTCTACATTCTACGAGGGAAAATTTTTCACATGCTTGGGGTAGGACTCCCACCCCCAACGCACTTACAGATGTGAGGCCCATCTATTACACACAATCTAGTTTAGCACATTTGCAGAATGATTTTACCAGGGTAAGGCCTTTGTGCTTTTACAGCTTCTTAGAGTCACAGGTAAGAGGTATGTGACAGATGGACACCAAAGATGGATGAACAGCCTTGAAAAGAGCTCAACAAGTCTTTATATCCAAAGTGCTAGTCCTCTTGAACACCCAAAACATACATATACCTATAGATTACAGAGAGGACTTTATCATATATTTTATATAGCAATGTTAAGACCTGACATTTATATAGTTCTTTAACTCTTAACAAAATATTCTTTACTTATTATCTCAGTCCTTATAACACCCCTGTGAAGTAAGTGCTATATGTATTATTTTTATCTTTATTTATTTGTTCATTCATTAATTTGTTTGTATTTATCAACGAGAAGAATATGAGAGAAGCTAAGTGACTGGTCATTTCACACTCTGGGAATGCATTCCTTTTCTATTTCTATCTCATTAAGTTCTTCCTTGAAGATGCAACTCAAACATATACTTTTACAGGTTCATCCAGCTAAGTGATAACAGTTGATAGAGGGATACACTTAAGATTTTATTTTGCTACATCTTCTGTGTGACTATGGACACATAACAATGCCTGTTTGCCTCAATCTACTGGAGATTTTCTTTAACAGGGAACTGATAGAACCAAATATATACCCAAGAAGCATGAAGGATGTAAATGAAGGTTCTGTAAGGATACTAGTTTAGGCAAGTGACAAGAGGGCCCTATACAAGAAGGATGGTGGCAAAAGTAATAAAGAAGCAAAGATGGACTTGAGAAACGTTGTGGAAATGGGAATAATATAGTCTAGAAGAGAAGTGAAAGGAAATGAAAAATATAAGAAACCAGTTGAATGATGGTGATACTGACCAAAATAGTGAAGTGAAAAGGAATGGGTGAACTAGGTTCTGGACTTGTTAAATTTCGGATGGGATATGCAGTGGGACATTTCTTGTAGAAAGGTAGAGATGAGATTCTGGAGCTCAAAAGAAAGAAGCTAAGATAGATAGGACACCATCTTAATTTAGGGCCTGTCTGCCCAAAGATGATCATTAAATCTATAAGAATAAATGAGACTGTTGAAGGACAAAGCATAAGAGAGAAATGAAAGTAGTGAAGGATAGAGCTTTCGTGAGCACTGACATTATAAAACTGGAAAATGACAGAAGAATTCCAGATAAGTAGTAAAATCAAGATTTTGTATAGTAGCTGAGTCTGAGGGAAAAGAGAATAAACAGATGGAGTTAATAATATCAGGAGGAAGAAGAATCAATCAACAGTTATTAAGCTCTACTTTGTGCCAGGAATTGTGCTAAGTGTGAGGAATACAAAAAGAGTATTTCTGACCTCAAGGAACTTTCTTTTTGCAGAGGCAATTGGGGTTAAGTGACTTGCCCAGGGTCACATAACTAGGAAGTGTTAAGTGTCTGAGGCCACATTTGAACTCAGGTCCTCCTGACTTCAGGCCTGGTGCTCTATCCACTGCGCCACCTAGCAGCCCCCCTCAAGGAACTTTCAATCTAATGGGAGAGACAACATGCAAACAAGTATATACAAAGTAAGCTATATACAAGACAAATGGGAAATAATCAGTAGAAGAAAGACATTGGATCTGGCAATTAGAAAGTCCCTAGTAACATTTAAAAGAATATTTTCATTCAAGTGGCAGTATCAGAAGCTTAACTGTAAGACATCAGTGAAAGAGGGTCATTAGAAGGAAAGCGATCAGGAAGAGACAACTTTTTAAAATGGAATTTAATAGATAAAGCAAGGAAAAGAGATGGAATGGATTCTCTCTTGGTTCTCCTTCTATCATTGCATAGGTCTCATTTGCTGGATCTTCATCTAGGTCACACCCACTAACAGTCCTAGACTCTCTTATCCTTCTACAATGTTTCATTTGGCAATCTCATCAGTTTACATGGATTCAATTATCATCTCTATACTGATGATTCTTAAGTCTACTTATCTAGCTCTAACATCTCCAACTGTCTATTTAGATAGCTCAAACTAGATGTCCTGTAGATATATAAAACTCATTATGTCCAAAGCTGAACTCATTATCTTTACTTCCCAATCCTTCCAAACTTCTCTATTATTTCTGGCGTGCCATCATCCTCCCAGTCCCCTAGGCTCCCAAGTTAGGTGTTATCCTTGATTCTAGGTCTGGAATCCTATCCAGTGGGTCAAAAAGCTGTCCCCTCTCTCAGCATCCCCATATCCTGATCAAAACTGTTGCCAAATTATGTCAATTTTAACTTCATAACATTGTTTGCTTATGCCTTCTTCTCTTCTCTGACACTGCTAAGGAGTGGGGGGTGAAGGTGGAGGTGGGGAGAGGTAGCTCCTATTACTTTATATGTGGACTACTGAAATGGCCTGCTGGTTGATCCACCTTCCATACATCTTTCCCCACTACAATCCATGTACCATGCACCTGTCAAGAGTTATCTTCCTGAAGGGCAAGCCTGACCTTATTACTATCTCTTTACTCAGTAAACTCCAATGATTCCCTATTACCTGCAGGAAATAACATGAAATCCTCTGTATTCAAAGTCTTGCGTAACTTGCCCCCTTCCAATCATCTTCCACAAAATCTTTGATCCAGTGCCACTGGCTTCCTTGCTGTTCCTCAAACTCAATACTCCATTTTCAGTGGCTGGCCCTCCCACCTCTCAATCTGTCCCACCCCCTTCCTTTTCAAAAACCCCAGCCTCTACACTAAGAAACCTTTCCTAATCATTCTTAATTCTACTGCTTTTGCTCTGTCGATTATGTCAATTTATCCTGCAGCTAGCTTGTTTGTAAAACACGGTCATTTTTATGTTGTATCCCCTTATTAAAGTATGAGCTCTTTTTCTTGTGTTCCCAGTGTTTAGTACAATGCTTGATACATAGTAGGTGCTTAATAAATGTTTACTGACTGGATTGAAAGGTCAAAAAGGCATTAAAAACAAAAAACAAAAATAAAAACAAAACCAAAAAAACTAGAACTGATGATACTTGAATAGATTTCTGGGCAGAAGTGAAGGAACCAGGAAAGTAAGATAGGGGTGTTACTGCAGATCCATGATAGAATATATCAATGTGCAGTTCAAGTAGCTGAGTAATTTTGTAGTCAGATTGTTAAAAGAATTGTCTTCATGGGGAGTTTACCCTGTCAGGCATCCTTTCTCACTCTCTTCTTCAAATCTTCTCTTATCCTACCGGCTTCTTTCTTGCTATCTAGAAACATATTGAGGTCTTTCTGTTCTTAAAGACACTTGTCTTCACTGTCTCTCCCTATTATCATCTGATATCTCAATATGATTTTCAAAGCTACCATTGTATTAAAATTGCTCTCTCAAAATCTCTTAACTCATGGTGTTTTCTTCATCTTTACTCTTTGATTTCTCTGCAGATTTTGAATACTGTTGACTCTTAGTGACTATCAAAAAAAATCTTAAGAAATAAGGTAGAGCATGGTTATGAAAAGTAGACTATTTGTAACAAAATATGAAGGCATTTTTATTTGATTTGGTAGTATGAAGCAACAACTATCTACTAAAAATATTTTAATAGTTTCTCTTTTTAAAACTTGAGGTTATGATTTGATGTCATATGTTCTCCAACAGTTTTAAGACCAGAAGTTATCTACTTGAACACAGATAAATGATGAAGAAAAAGATACCAAGTTTGCCAAGAAAACAAAAGCCAAGAGTTTCCCTAAGACTATCTCCAAAATATTTCTATAGGTGATTTTTAATTATTTACATCATCTGGATAAGTCACTTTAACTTGATGTTCATAGTCTTGTTGCTACTCTTCTATTCACCTCTCTATGCCTCACTACTACATTCTCCATGGCAGTTTTTCCTCTCTTCTCAAGACTCTATTTCTACTCATGTGTCCTCTATTTGTAAATGACTCTTTTATTGATAAGACTAAGTCAACTGTCATTTATTCCCTCTTGCCAACTCCACCTGGAAACTCAAGATTTTCTCCCAGTATCACCTTTTTCCCTTTAGTTTCAGATAATGAGATTCTCCTCCATGTTGAGACTGACTTCTTCACTTATCTCATTGAGCCCTTCTCTTGCCATGTGATGCAGGTCTTTGTTTCATTTGCTTCATTAATTCTTTTCTTTTTTCTTGATTTTCATTTCTCCCCTTCCTACTTTTCTTCCACTTACAAAGATGTTCTGGCCTTCCTATTTAAAAAAAAAAATCCTTGCAAATGCCTCATCTATTTCCTTAAGCCAATTTTTACTTTTTCTTTTCATTATCAAGCTTTTAAAAATAATTATTTTTACTTGCTGCCTCCATTTTAACATTATGCACTCATTTTTCAAGTGTTTACAATTGGATTTCCACCCCCACTATGGTAGCAAAATGGCTTCTAAACATTACCTGCAAATGTTTTTCTTGCTCCTCTTCTCCTTTGGCTTCCATGACTCTTAATCACTCTTACTTCTTTTCCTGCCTATTAAAGACAGTCTTGCTGATCTCATCTTTATTTTCTAAATGCAGGTATCATGAAAGTTCTGTCCTTGACTCTTTTCTTTTTTCTGTCACCTTTCACTTAATAAGTACACTCATTTGCATACATCAGTTTTATCTCTTTGCAGCTGACTTTTAGATCTATAAATTTGAATAAGCTTTCCCTTGAGTTTTAGCTCTACACATATTATAATAATTCACAATTAAGATTTCCAAAGCACTTTCTTTACAACCTCCTTATGAGGTAGGTAGCTACTGATATTGTTTTATCCATTTACATATAGATGAAGAAACTAAGACTTGGACAGGAGAGGTGATTTGATCAAAATCATACAGTTGTTATATAACAGGATTGGGACCAAGTCCCAAATCTTCTAAATCCAGTGTTTTTTTTCTAGTACATTATACCTTCTAGACAGCTCCACCAGATGTTTTATTGACATCTCAAATTCAATAAATACAATTTGAAATTTGCCATCTTTACCCCAGAACTTGCCTTGTTCTCCTGATTTCCATATTTCTGGCACCAAACTCTTCCTTGAGACTCAGTTTCAAAACCAGAGAATTTTATTTTGGAAAGAGCTCTGACTTATAGTATTGTAACCCAGACTGTATTGCTTATTTCTTATGTGATTTCAGGCAAATCATAGGATCATAGTCCCAGAGTTAGAAGGGAATGCATGGATCATTAATAGATGAGGAAACTGAGGCCCAGGAAGATGTACTGACTTGGCCAAGGTCACCAATCTTAAGTGTTAGAAATAGGTTTTGAATTCAGGTCTTTTGAATGCAGAGCCAGAATTTTATTCACTGTACTACAACTTTTTATCCAGGTAAATTGCCTAATTGCTCTAGGCTTTAGTTTCCCTAAACAGGAAATGAAAATTTTGGATTAGATTTTTTAATCTCTGTAGATCTTTTCCAGCTCTGAATTCTATAATCCCATTGGTTTTATCTTCCTCCTGCTCACCCCTTCCAACCTCTTCTTCTTCCCCTTTACTAAGCTAACCCATGGTAACTCTACTTTTAGTCATTGCTCTCCATTCACATCACCATCATTGTACTTCAGTACAGGGAATATATATACCTTCCATGTTGCTATGTGGTGAAATCTTACCTTTTTTCAAAGCCCACGAAGTTGCTCTGCTAATCAATTAATTATGATAATGATCATTATTTATTAGACATCATTATATCTTTAAAATAATCACTGGTTGGGAATTCCAATATATATATATATATATATATGTATATATATATATAGTGACTATTTAGCAATTCTGGGTAGAATAAAGCCAAGTCTGAGTCAATTTATTGGGGAAAATTAGTAGACTTGGAATTGGGAGCACCTGGATTCTACTCAGGCTCTATCACTCTCTGTATGAGGTTTAAACATATCAAAGGGAGGGGAAACTACAGAGGCATTATGGTATAATAGCTAGAAAGCTGACTTGGAAGCCAGTAAAATTTGGGTACAAGTCTTGCCTCTGACACATCCTATCAGTGCTCTAGGGAACTTCCTAAAATAAGAAGTTATTAAATTGCACTGATAGAGGGAGTTTTCTCTCCTGGGATTTCTTTATACCAGTGAAATGAAAGGTTCAGTCCATATTGCTCCTACTTACTCTCACAGAGTTGTTGGGAAATAAGGGTTTTGTATATCATTATAAAAAATATGAACTAAAAGAACTCTGGAGTTCATAAGATTGAGCCTTAGAGGTATCTTTTACTTTTGTTTGTATCTCTTTCCTCTCCCCCCCCTCCTCCCTCCTGCCCTTAGTATAGTGTGCCATATATAGTAGGAACTAAATAATTACTTGTTGACTTTATTATTAACACATTCATTTCATAATAGCTGATTTTAAAAACTATCATTTATTCTCCCTTTAATTTTTTTCCTGCTTATGTCTCTTAGAGACTTTAAAGCAGTTCTTTTCTTTTTCTTTTCCACTTAATAGTATTTTATTTTTTCCAATTACATGTACAGTTTTCAACACTCATTTTTGTAAGATTTTGAGTTGCAAATTTTTTTCTCTTCCCTCCAATTCCCTTAGAGCAAGAATTCTTAACCTTTATATTTCACTACAATTGATTTCCTTTGTAATCTTGTACATTTTCTCACATCTATTTTAAAGACATTTGGAGAATGAATCTATAAGTTACACCAAATTGCCAAAGGGGCCAATGACACAAAAGTTAAGAATTCCTGCTTTAGATTCATTACTTTACCTGTGTTGTACTTTACTTCCATAAGTGTGTGTCTGTCCAATTGTCACTGCATTAGCTACTGAAGGTGGTGATCCACAGGACAGGAGCTCACAGCTTGGATAAGGCTCACTCCATGTCCCTTTCTCTGTACAAATCAAGTCAGATCTGTCCCGCATGACATAGCCAGTCACACAATCGTAGGTTATTGCATTCTCTTCCAGGGAACTGCTCCCATTGATGAATGCATTTAAGATTGTAGGTGGGGGACCACAAGAAATTTGTCTACAGAGTGGAAAGCCAGAACTCCACTGACCAGCTGCTTCACAAGTAATTTCAGAAGGACCCAGGAGTTTGAAGCCTTCAAGGCACTGAAACTGGGTGACCTTGCCACAGCTGAAATCTTCCCCAACAATGAGCCCATTTTGAATCACGGGTGCAGGACACTCACAGGCTAAGCAAGAAGGGGTGCTACCACTCCAAGAGCCACTGGAGAGACACTGTCTCAAAGGAGAGCCATGGAGCTCATAACCAGGAAAACACACGTATTGTATGTAGTCTCCAAAAGAAAAAGAGGAACCATTTATGAAGCCATGGGAGAGATCTTCAGGGGGGCCACAGTCGATTGGTTTGCATAGAGGTGCCTCTCCATTCCAGGTGCCATCAACCTGACAGGTTAACTTGCTGGTACCATGTAAAACATAGCCTTCATGACAGTGGAAATCTATTTCTTTCCCAAAGCTGTGTTCTAGTCCACTCGCTTCCCCATTGACAATCTGTGGTGGCATAGGACACTTGATAGCCACACAAATTGGAGTGACTCCACTCCAGCTCCCATTGGCCAGGCAAACTCGTCTCCTAGACCCTTCAAGCAGGAATCCTTCATTGCAGGTATACACAATCTCCTTTTGGAATGTGTACTCCTCCCCACTCACCTGGCTGTTCTCTGAGACTGGGGGAGGACCACAGGCCAAAGGAGTACAAATTGGCTCATTCCCATCCCACTTACTATCTTCCTGACATGTTCTTCTGTGGGAGCCATTTAGCTCAAACCCAGGGTTGCATGAATAATGTAACACACTCAGGTATGTGTAATTTCCTCCTTGAATAGATCCATTCATTAGCTGATTTGGCTTCTTGCATGAAATTACCTCACAGTGTGGTGCAGTATCACTCCACTGGCGATTTGACAGACAAAGTCTTTTGCTAGAGCCCACCAGCACATGCCCTCGATTACAATTGTAGTGTACTACACTGCCCATTGTATTCTCAGTAAAATGCAAAAAGCCATTCTCTGGCTGGTGAGGCAGGTCACATTCTATTGCCATGCAGACGGGGGCACTACCATTCCAAGTACCATCTTCCTGGCAAACCAGCATAGGATTACCCAAAAGCTCATGTCCAGGGTTACAAGAATATAAAACCAGAGTACCATAGAAGAAGTTAGGTATCTGTACAATTGTAGAGCCTTTCATGTTTTTCAATGTACTGTCCATTGGACTAAGTGAATGAGGAGGGTCAGGAGTAAGATAGGGGACTTCCATAGCATCATCTTCTTGATCAAAATATCCTTCTTGTCCTTTGACTTTCACATAATCTCCAAAATCAATATGAGGAGGAAGACCACAGTCTATGGGAAGACATGTTGGTATAAAGCTAGACCATCCTGACTCATCACAGGTTTGCATGGCATGGCCCATCAACTGGAATCCTGGGAAACAACTGTAGATAATCATGGCACCATAACTGTAATCTGCACCTTCTACAAAGCCATTTTCAATAGGTTGAGGGGGATCACAATAAATGGCATTACAAGATGGAACAGCTACATCCCAATCCCCTGTCTCTAAACAAGCCAGAGTTTGGGGTCCTTCAAGTCTAAAGCCCCTATCACAGGAGTATGAAATTGTTTGTCCATAATGGAGGTTGGTGTAAGAAAGTTTGCCATTTAGAATCTCAATGGGCTTTGGACACTCAATGGGTTTACAAGTTGGTTTTCCTCCAAGCCAGTGTCCATCTTCTCCACAAAGGATGGTCATGTTTCCCATCAATTCAAAGCCAGGTTTACATGTGTACAAGGCTGTGCTGAGGTAGGCAAGACCTTGTACATCTATGATGCCATTGAGGATTTCTTCAGGCTGAGGACATTCAACAGGGATGCATTCTGGCAGTGGAGAGCTCCATGTGCCATCAGCTTGGCAAGAGGTGGTAGAATCTCCTCTCAGGAAAAAGCCATCTACACAGGAGTATTTGACGATACTTCCAAAATGAAGAGCAGAAGATGACTCAGGAACGCCAAAGGAAATGAGTGGAGGTGGGAGGCAATGCACCATCTTACAAAAAGGAAAAGAGCCATTCCACTGTTGTGACACCAAGCATTTCAGGATGGAAGGTCCTTGAAGGATATAACCCTCTTTGCAGGAAAACTGCACCAAGCCAACTTCATGAACCATTTCCTTTAATACAAGTTGATTTTCCAGCAGTGGAGGATCTGGACACTTGGCGGGTACACATTTTTGGTTTGGCTTTTTGTTCCACTTCCCTGACTTCTGGCATGTCCAAGAAGCATCTCCCATAAGGTTATAACCCTCATCACAAAAAAACTGAACCTTGGATCCCACCTCAAAGTTTTCTCCTCTGATATAGCCATTCTGGAGAGATGGAGGTTTCCCACAGCTGAGGGGAATGCAGGTTGGAGGGGATTCACCATACCATTGGCGATTGGCTTGGCAGACAAATATAGGATTTCCCACCATCTTGTATCCTGGGTTACACTGATACCTCACTTCACTTTCAAAGACCTTCCCAGTTGAATGCTGTATAATGGAGAATAAAACAATAGGACATGTTTGAAAATACAACAAAAAGCATAATCATGATAAATTAGATAATTTATTTTATTCATGGAGAACAAAATATATAAAGGACAATGAAAATAAAATACCCACATTGTTTAGTGTCTGAGGCCAGATTTGAACTCAGGTCCTCCTGACTTCAGGGCTGGTGTTCTATCCACTGCACTAACTAGCTGCCCCCATATGATTTTAAAAGTGCAAACTTTGCTCTATAAAAGCTGTCAATTTGATACATAGGTCATCTATCACATAAACCTGGAAGGTTTTCTCATTCTTGCTACCTTTAGTACATAGTCATTAAGAGAAAAAAAGTGATATGTACTTTGTGTATATATATATATATATATATATATATATATATATATCATTGTATATCATTAACCAACTTAAAATATGTCAATATTAGCAAAAGCATTTTAGATCCAATTTATCAACTACTAACAATATTAACTAGAGCTTTAATTGAGACATCTCAGTATTTCTTTCATCAGGACACAGGTTCAATTTTAGGCAAGGAAACTGAATACTAACTAATTTGTTATGAGACTCTGGAAATTCTTTTTTCTCCTTCATCTGTAAGATAGAAGTTCCTATGCTACCTTCTATGTGAGTAATTTGACACATGTGACATTGGTAAATGTAAGACTCAGAATGAATGTAAATAGCAGTCATTTCTGTTTTGGCCAGAAACCTTGAGTGTCTTCCCTTCCCAGATTTATTTATTTAGATTTTTAAAAATTAGTTGAAAGAGGCCATTATTTGCTTCAATTTGAACCTAGCATTAATCATTGAATGGATGTAGCCTCAGTCAAACTGAGATCTATTGAAGACCTCTGCTTAAAAAGGCCAAAGTCTCATACTTCATTCAGGGCCATTTCAAGTCATCAGAATCTATATCTTGCCACTGAACCCAGATTACTGCAGAGAGAAAGTGAGGCAGGTGATCTTGCCCAGTCCTCTCTTATTTAAATTCAACTCGACAAACAACATTAGTTAGAGTATTTCTTCCTCCAGTCACAATTTCATTTCAGTTTTTAAGAGTAAATTTATAAATCATAATGTGTTCAAGCTTAGATGTATGATCAACATGTGCAGAACAAAATGCAATGTACAGATGAAGGAAAAATACTCATTTTGTGATTTTTATATTGGTTCTAGGTTAGGAAAAGATAGAGATATTCTTCCCTGACTATATGGCAAAAGTTGCTAAGCCAATGCCTATGAACATATTGAGCCCTTCTTTGAGTATTCAACAGAGTATTTGTCCTTGAAGAATACATATGTACACATACACACATATTTAGAAATATACAACTATATATGATATGCACAAATATTCATATGTGGGTATACAAACATATATTTCTATATGTATATGTGTGTATATACACACAAAAGAGAAAAATGGAACATTGGCCTCGGAATGAGATACATAAAGGTTATGTGATCCTAGGTAAAACCCTTAACTTCTTAGTCAATACCTTGGGTAATCCTCAAACCCTCAAACCCCAAACTCTTTAAAATTGAAGGGAAGGTACTGATCTGCACTAGTAGAAAGGTTTTTGCTGGAATATTCCTACAACAATGAAATCAAAGGACTGATTAAAAAATACACACACACATACATATATGGGTGGGTGGGTGTGTACACACACACTTCTAAATTGTGATTACCAACAGAAGTAATACCATAAGTACCATTATATAGGTGACATAATGGTACCATTATGTTTTTTGAAAGTTTAATTATATATGAATAGCTAAATATATCATGTAAATACCTACCAGTTACATTCAGCACAATAAGTAAATTATTTAAAAGTATTCAAACATTAATATTTTAGTCTCAAGGACTCAGTGAATTCTAGTTTCTTTTTGAGACAAGTTGATGATCTTACATTTAATAGATATATTCCTTCCAAGTACAGTAATAATTTATATACTTGGAAACTGTTCTCACTTGGGAATATAAGGAATTGTAATTCAAAGTATTTGAAGAGTTTGATTGAGGGGATATCTTGAAATAGTGAACAAGACAAAAATGGGCTTATTTCAAAGTAGGAGAAATGTGAATAGCATGTGATAATACACTGAGATGAGTTAATGAAAGAGACTATGAAAACTTTTTTCTTGGAAACAATAGGCAATCCTTTGACTTGAATGGTTTAGATCTCCAACTGCCTAAAAATAGGGGGCTGGATCACCTATGTTCTCAAGTTCTAGAATTTGAATTCTATGAACTTGAATCTAGTTCTAGTTCTATGATTCTAGTTCTAGTTCTAGAATTCTAAGAAATAATATTTGTTTGACAGAAGTTTGCTTTTCAGCCAACATTCTTGGGACATACCTTATCCCCAAAGGAAAGAGTGTTGGCAGTAAATCCAATCTGTCTTTCTAATTAAAATTTTTAGGGCAGGGCAAGATATATCTACAAAAAAAAAAAAATCTGAGGATGAATGACAGTAGATGATATTACTCTTTCTGCCACTAAGATTAAACTATTGTATTTTAAGCTTATAGATATTAATATTGACCATTTACATATTATACATATTCACAATATCTATATCTATATTGTATATACGGTTATATACTATATTATATATTGTTATACATGTATGATATTATATACTCTGTCATATATGTGGAATACATATGCACACTTTTTTTTTTCCTGAGGCAATTGGGGTAAAGTGACTTGCCCAGGGTCACACAGCTAGGGAATGTTAAATGTTTGAGAGCAGATTTGGACTCAGGTCCTCCTGATTTCAGGCCTGGTGCTCTAACCACTGTGCCACCTAGCTGCCCCACACACTTTATTTTCAAAGTAAATTACCCCCCAAAACTCCATCCTTTTATTTACCCTTTCTCAGAAATCACTAGTTATTGCTTCTAGTGGCTTTGTTTTCTTTTCTTTTCTGTTTAAAATTGACTTTACTTTCTAAATCTTTGACTCTTCAGTGCTCTGGGGCTGGGTACCAAGTGTATCAGTATACATAGACTTAAGTTATTTCCAACTAATGAACCTCTTACCTCCACAAATCCATTTTCAATTTTGGGTGGTTCGTTACAAGACACAGGATGGCAGGTAGGGATGCGGCTACCCCACTGTCCTGTGGCTTCACAGGTACTCTTCTTCTCTCCTTTGATATAGAATCCCTTGTTGCAACTATAAGCCACTACAGCCCCAAAACTGTAGTTGCTTCCACTTGCATAGCCATTCTTGATGCTTGGTGGTTCTCCGCAGCGAACTGGGATACATTGGATTGACATGGGAGAAGGGTTCCAGTGACCACCTCGCATACACTCAATCTTAGCTGAAGTGTTCAGGACGAAGCCCTCCATGCATTTAAAGCTCACAATGGATCCAGCTGCAAATTTGGCTTTGCTTACAGATTCCAGGATGCTGTACAGGACAGCTGGGGGTTTCTCACAGAAATCAGCTATGCAGTGAGGCACAGCCTGGCCCTCTGGAGGAACCCATTGCCCTTGGGCATCACAGTGCAACTGGGAGTTGCCAGCCAAGCTATACCCATCTGCACAGTAGTAATAAGCAATATCTCCATATAAGCGATGGCTGGTCTCTGGGGAGGCATGTTCCACAATAGGAGGTTCATCACAGGAAACAGCTAGGCACTGCTGATCATTTTCACTCCATACGCCACTTGGCAGACATTCAATGGTTTCAGTACCAACAAGAGTATATCTGTGATGATGGAGAAGAGAAATTAATCCCAGGTGTGGATTTAGAAACATTCTTTGTATGCACTTTAATTTTTTTTCAATTATTACATATCAATTTTCTTTCTTGCCCATTCTCCAGTATTTTTCCTCTAAAAATTTCCAACTTAAATTTATGGATTTCATTATTTTAAGTTAAATGAAAGGCCAATCATCTACAAAATTGCCTATTGTAATGTTATAGGACCACAGATCTAAAAAGTTGAAAGAAATTCTTCAGAGGCAGCCCTTTCATTTGATAGGCTAGGATACTATGGATTTGCCTTAAAGCACGCAGATAAGTAGAGGAAAGCTTTGAAACCCAGTCTTCTGTCTCTAGAGACAATGCTCTTTTCAGAATCAGTATGTTCTTTACCAGAGCAGCAAGGTGCTACAGTGGATAGAGCATTGGACCGGAGTCAGGAAAACTCTTATTCTAGTATTCAAATCTGGCCTCAGACACTTACTAGCTCTGTGACCCTGAGCAAGCCGCTTAACCCTATTTGTTTCAGTTTCCTCATCTATAAAATGACCTAGAGAAGGAAGTGTAAAGCACTCCAGTATCTTGCTAAGAAAATACCCAAATGGGATTATGAGAAGTTGCACATGGCTGAAAACTACTCAACAACAGTGCTCTTTACCATACTACTTCCTCAACACTGGCACCATTATAGGACAATAAGATATAGTAGTTACTGCAAATAAACTCTATGAGATAAATGGAAAATGTCACATTCAACATCTTTAGATTTGTTATCTTTTCATTAATTTCATTGTATTACATAGTAGAAAGTACCCTGTGTTAGAGGTAAGAAAATTTAAATAGTATCTCAGTGAATACAGCAAATCCAGCACCATTGACAGTGATATGCTCATAGTAGGGACTGTTTAAATTAATCATAGTAGTGCCATAGTAGGGGCTTTGAATTAATCAAATGGGCTTATGACTTTGGGCAAATAATTTAACATCTGAGCTTTTCATTTAAAAAGTAATAATGAAACCTGCATTTCTACCTTATGAAAGATCAGTGAGTGTTTTGAAATACTGTAAAGCACCCTACATATGCAAATTATCATTATTAGTACTAATAATAAATTGTTAACTTGACAAAATAGGAAGCTTTGAAATATAAATAGCCACATAAATGTAAATTATCATTATTACTACTAATAGTAATTGGTAAAAATTAGAATATTAGAGAAGACTTTGAAGTATTACAAATTATGCAAATTTAAGGTATTATTAATATTCTTAGTAATACATGTTCAAATTTATAAACTTTACTTTTTTTTCTTTTACAGTGACATAAAATACAAGTGCTATACAAAATTAATACAATATGATAAAAAATAATAGTTTAAAAATTGTATCAATAGTTCATTTTTCTGAAAGAAAATATGGTTCCCTACTTTGATCCTTTTCAAATAGGCAAATTTTTGCTATTGGATAATGATAACTAGTCTTTGATCACTGTTATGTATTCAAAAGAAGTGAATTAATAAGCAATTTCATTATATCTACTCTTTTAAAGAAGATAGCTGTTTAAACATAGATCATCCTGCTCTTTTAAATTCTGCCCGTGAAAATAAGGTATCTAATAACCCAGCAGACAGGTCTTTGATGAATCATTCCAGCTCAATTCTTAATTGAATTAATGAAAATTGCAACTATAAGATCATTCTCATTTTTCTATTAGAATTTATTTTCAAAATATTATGGAGTAAGATTCTAGAAACATGTAAAATATAAATCAGATCAGTTTATGTATCCTTGTACAGTATCTTTGTTTTCTGTTTTTTCCTTAGACGTAAATCCTAATCCATGCTGTTAGATGCAATTTTAAAAGTATTTCATAGATCAAAAAGGTACAAGTAAAATAAAATATCCTAACACTTTAGATTTAGTATCATTTAAAATTATTCTTATTTAATGACAGGCTTTGTGTCATAGCACTTAGGGAGAAGAGTTTTTCATAGTCCCCTATATCAGTGAAGTCACAGATCTAGTCCAGTTTCCTTATTTAAAGAAATTAATACTTAGATCATACATCATCTATCTCAGAATTTCAAACCTATAAGTGTTTTATAAGAAGAATGGTACAATCTACCAAAAATATCCACTTCCTTAATTCATCATAATACTAATTCTATTTTTTTTCCTGAGGCAATTGGGATTAAGTGACTTGCCCAGGGTCACCATAATACTATTTCTAATATATTAAAATTCTACAGCTACTTAGCCAGAGACAAGTCATTCCTCTAACTACGGTTATACAACATTATTCTCCTTAAAAAATAAAAATAAACTTCTCTTAGTCATCATAATGTACTTTGTCCTGTTTATGTGTGAATCATTTCACTCAGTGTTAAAAAATTGTGCCATAATTTGAATTTTTATACCAAAAGAAAACACTGTGGTAATACCTTATAGCATGAAGGAGACCTTGGATTACTAATGTCACTAGCATCTGTCTAAACCCTGACTGGAAAAGCTTCAAAGACTAGATTGGCTAGTGAAAAGATACTCATTACCATAAAGTTGTCCCACCAAGAGGTACATTTTGTGGGCAAAATAATTCATGAAACTGTCTAAAAGGCAAGGAGGGATTGGGATGGGCATTTATGGAATACCTATGCCAGTGAAATTGTGACTCTTTCTTAAAGAGCTGAAGTACATTTTAGTTCAGAAAATGGAGAGTATAATTATGTGGAAACAACAAGGGAAATGTTTTATGGGCAAAATATTGGGGAGAACTTGCCTCTCATTTTCCCCTTTTCATGGTTCTGAAAATGTGTTCCTATGATTTCTTGTGGTCAAAGTTAGCCAACATAAATAATAACCTTGTAATGGCCTTAATGTTTTGTGTTGTTTGGAAAGAGATTACTCGAAAAGCACATTTCAAACTCACATGAAGACACTGGTGTGATGGTGATTTTTAAATTACCAAGTTTTTAATCATAATTTTTTTTATGCATCTGTCCTCTCTACCCATATAATGATCTTCCCTATATCCCATACAGTGAAAAGCATAGAGAAATAATTTATATTTCTGATCATAATGTCAATATTACTGACCATTTAATACTTTGTCAGTTAATCTTTGACCTAAAGATGTTTAATCTGGAATGTTTTAAAAATGATGATCCATCCATTAAACTTATTTTGACACAACACTGCCAGCCCAATGAGATTTTGAAGATAAGGAGATTAAAGTAGTGCTTAATTAAGGAATTCCTAATCTTTTCTTAAGAATCTATTTTTAACATTAAAAAAAACTCATGGTTCTTCAATATGATAGTAGTTATACTGTTAGCATCTATACTAAAAATCCATGAGGCAAAAGTGCTAGGGTATGGGATCCTGCTGGGAGGGAGTACAGAGGCCACCTTGACCTGTGGTGCACAATAAGTTGCCACGTTGCAGAAATGTCCTTGTTGAGCAAGGAGCACCAAATCTTAAAAAAAAATCTCAAGGGGAGACTTTGGGCTCAGTAATCAAGACAAGAATAAATATAGGATATTCATTTTAAGATATTAGGATACCATTGCCTATAGTATCAATTGTGCCAGAGGATTATAAAAAAAAGGACATATTTGTACTGACCACTGAATAAATTAATTCACTGTATATACATATATATGTATATATATATATATATACACATATACATATCTATATATACACTAGTCTGAGATGACCTCTTCTTACTTTGTAAGTTCCAGGGATCTACCTAGCTAGGAATCAGTAACTCCATCTAAATGGAAATAATCTGAATAATCACATAAAATAAGGGAAAAGCATCAGATTGTCATTATATATAGGTATATATAGAAATAATGTTATTATCTTATATATATATATAATTATTATTTATGTCATTAATTACTTATACAGGCAGAAATTGGTATCTTGGCACAATGAATAAAAGGCTGAGTTTAATAGAAATATTTGGATTCAAATCCTGCTTCTGGTGTAGTCTAAGTAATTAATGATGAGTGAGTCAATTAATGTCTCAATATTCTAGGGAACTCTTTAAGCCCATATGATGCAGATGAGTTGCATTAATGCAAGAATATTCTACCCTGGTAGCTCTCCACATTGAAGAAATGTCAATTTGCATCAAAACAGGAATAAAAAAAAAATAATAGTAGCAACAACATATCCTAGAAGTATGACTCCCATAGTGCACAAAGTGTAGTCTAGCCATACCATTTTTAAAAAGGAAATGCTTAAGAACAAATAAATAAAATAAAAAGAAAGTCTTTTGTGTATCTAAAATCAAAGATCAATCATTCTATTGGACGTTACTTGACATTACTTCACAAGCTATGTCAGCTTTCTTATCAAATAATTACATTCCTGATTTTCCCTTTGTTGTTGAATCATTTCAGTCCTGCCTGACTGAAATTTGGGGTTTTCTTGGCAAAGATACTGGAGTGGTTTGACATTTCTTTCTCCAGCTCACTTCATAAGTGAGGAAATGGAAGCAAACAAGGTTAAGTAACTTGCTCAGAATCATACAACTAGGGGCTATCTGAGGCTAGATTTGAACTCATCTGAGTTCCTTCCTTACTGAAGGTCTGGTGCTCTGTCCACTGTGAGACCTAGTCATTCCAGCTTTCTCTTATATAATGTCTTATATGAGAAATAAAGATTTGGTAATTTCTTCATTAATCATTGTTATGCTCTGATATTATATCACAATAAGAAAAGAAGAACAATTAAAGGTATTTGAAGGGCTCACACTACTTATCAGCCTAAGATTAAAAAAGCATGATTCATATTTGGACCAAGGTAGACAATCTTGATATAGATTCTGGGTTTTAAACACTATTTCAGATAGAGCAAAACCTTATGGTGTCCAAAAAATGTCTAAATTCCAAAACACTTTTTTTTAAATAAGAAAGGTTTGTTTAAATTCATTGGCACAACAATTATTTCAGCTACATATATGTCCTCCTGATAAATCAATGAGAAAGGAAAGGATCTTCTTTAATGATGCTAATGAGGTATTATGATCATCTCTCAGCAGCAATGATCAGAGAAGAGTCAGTGGGACCTCTTGGCAAGCCCATGCCTGGGCAGAAGCAGGCCAGACTTCTTAGAAAACAACGTCATCTGTCTCTTGAACTTGTACAAATTTGCTCTCTCATGTCTGGTACCCATGGTGCATTGTTCTCACCTTCATTAACAATACAAATTTCTGTATTAGAAATTGTAGGATAATAGATTTAGAACTCGAGGCCATGTAGTTAGAGAATTTCATCATGAATTGACTAGATTCCAGGACCCGCCCAAGGTCTCACGTATGACAGATGACTATAATTGACTTGTTTGTTACCCAGTCATCTAGATTCTTAACGTTCTATCCCTTTGTAAAGTTGAATCATCAGAAAGTAAAGTACCAATGGTAATTACCTCAGTTTCCTACAGGAATGTCTTTATTGCATTATGATTTAATGTAATATCTTTTGCTTTTATGGAGGGTGTGGTACCATACACAGACTTTGAAATGGAAGGCAGAATTTCTGATATTTCCCCAGAACTCCTTTGTTACATGATAACATTTCTGTTTGTTGCCAATTGGCTCACTGGTACCATCTACTGGGTTTTGGCTGCCACCTCCTTTTGTCTATTTCCTGATTTTATACTTTTCTTTTTGTTTAGGTAAATGAATACAGATTCTCTTCCCCTCTTTCTTCTTCATATTCCCTAGAAGTAATATAGCATCATCTTGAATAAATATTTTAAAAGAATTACTATAAATACTGCAGGGAAAAAATCCAAATATGGAGAACTGTGAGACATTGATAAAGAGGAAGTAATGATGATAAGCTGCAAAGCAGTAAGGGACATTGGAAAGAGTGCTGGAATTGATGTTAAAAGCTCTGAGTTTGAATCCCAGATTTACCATCTACTACCCTAGGCAAATTATTTCAATTCTCCAGGCTTTAGTTTTCTTAATTTTCTACATAAGGGGGTAGAGTAGATGCTTTCTGGGATCCTTTCCAATTTTAAATCTATATTCCAATTGTTGAAGTTGAGAAAGGAGACCCAAAAGTCCCAGACCAGTGTCACAAGGTGTCTCGAATTTGCAGGCTTGAACCTATCTCCTAATCAAGGGACAAAGTTTATTAAAAACTATGTGATGCCATTACTGAGTGGACTGAATTCTAAGCAAATTCAGCAAAGAGACTAGAGCAAGGAGATACACTTATGCAGCTTTCAATCATAAATATGTTAATTCTATGACCCTTGGGTAAGGCTAGGAAGTAATGTCCAGCTGAATTAAGGGCAGTCTTCAGGCAGATTGGTGATACTCAGTCTCCTGAGGCAGATTCTAAAGCCAGAAGACCAAGGACTCATTAAAACAGAAGCCCCAAGGTTAAGGGACCCCAAAATCACATTACATCACAATGAACCTATGATTTTCAGTGTTATTTTTGATTCTCCATCTTACCTGCATGAAAGAGACCATCTAGTTCCTTGAAGTTAGAATATACTATCCTATGAGTTTATGAAGTCAAAGAAGGTAACCCCACCTTATTTATCACTTTTATTTTACTTGGATACTTGTTAAATTTTACTTCTAGATGTCCTATTTTATATAATATTTAACTTGGAAACTATCTCAAACAAGCTATAGATAGAAAATAAGTCTTAAATAAACACATAATGAAATAGAAACTTATTAGTGATCAAGAGCAACTCATGCCACATTGTTCTGTTAAGAAAGCATGGGGGTGGACTATGGGTAGGAAAAATATAGCCCTCTAAAGATGGCTGACCTAATTTTTTGGCATTCTTAATATTCCATGAGGACAGATGTAAGGGTCTCTGCTGTCTAGTTTAGGACTCAACTGGAAGTTTCATTCATTTACTCAACAAATATTAGTTGTGTTTCCTATGTGCCAGGCAGGTATTAGGCATACACAAATACTCCAAACTGTCATGATCACATTACTAAGAATTACATCTTCAACTAATTTTGCTGCTTCCAGACAACAAAATGAAAATATTTTCATTAAAAAGTCAGGTTGGAAAATATTATGGCAATGATTCAGTAATAATCATTTTATTGCCCAGAAAACCATCTTTTATTTATAGGACATTATCAAAGAAAAAGTGTTTGGATTTATGAGTCTGCAAATGAAAGGGAATTTGACATGAGTTTTTGAAAGAGCTGTGTCAGTTCCCTTTTTCCCTGTTACTGATCAGTCTTTCTTCCATGCTTAAAGAACATATTTGATTATTGTTCAGTTTGATTTATTTTTTCTGTGTTCTGTTTCTATGAATTTACATACCCTTCTTTGCATTTATAAGTTACAGTATTTCCAAATGTAAAATTATTCCCTTCAATGAAGGCATCTTTGATGGCTGGAGGATCTCCACAAAAGACAAGCTCACACAAAGGGGGTGCTGGATTCCAATTTCCTGTAGCTTTGCATTCTATAACTGAAGGTCCTTGTAAGCTAAAAAAAAAAAAAAAAAAATCATGGTATAGCATTAATTAATTATCCCTGGAATAGGACAGATGGGATAAGAAGGAAGTGAAATAGAACAGGAGATTTTAATGCTTCCCAACCATCACCACCACCCCCAATTGTCTTTTCAGGAGAAATACAATTGAAGGCACAACTTCCACCAAAGAATTTAAGTGAACTAGATAATGGAAGAATGATTGTGTAACTGGGCTTATATGTAGTAATGAGAAAAAGTGGGAAAATTTGTCTTAAATTAAAAATGGCAACCATTCTTTTATTTTATTTTATTTATTTATTTTTTTTTTTTGCTGAGGCAATTGGAGTTAAGTGACTTGCCCAGGGTCACACAGCTAGGAAGTGTTATGTGTCTGAGACCAGATTTGAACTTAGGTCCTCCTGACTTCAGGGCTGGTGCTCTATTCACTGTGCCACCTAACTGCCCCCCATTCTTTTATTCTTGAGTATTTTTATGTGCCATTCTTGTGGGGCATGGCCTTATTTGCAGATGTCTAGGCTGGTTTAAATATATGGTATATGCTGTTCTCAGACTAGAAGAATAAAAGCGATGTTGAAAGCTGTGATCAGATCTAGCCCTGAGCTATATATTTGAATTGTACCTGCAAAGCATATTCTCAATTTCTTGTCCTTAGAGAAAGATGCCCAGCAATGGGCATCAAGATTAAGTTGAGCACATGTACACATCCCACATCATAAAATATCATCTTTTTATGATTTTTATTTTATTTGTGATGAATTTTTTGATGGGGTTTGTTGGTTTGTGTATATGCATGAATTTCTTTCCTTCCTCATACATACCAAGAGTAGAAAAAGCACTGGATTTGGAGATAGAAGTTTTAAGTTGATAAACCCAGGCTCTGACATAATTTGTTTGACTTTATGAAGGTCCCTAACTTCCTGAGTTTACTCAATAGTAAAAGAAAAAATATTTGGAATAACTCCTGAATTCAGTAATGATTGCAATAAGTACTGATGGCAATAATAACAACTACTACAAGCTTGTTAATCACTTTGTAAACTCTAAACTCCTACATAGATGTGATTTATTATTATTTAGGACAATGATTTACTAATAAATTCCAGTAGTTCTGTTAAGAAATATCTATAAGTAACTATGAAGGAGACTTGATAGATATCCAGGGATTTTTACCTGTATCCACTATCACATGAATAAGTTGTAGTAGAAAGATAAGTTAACCCATTTAGTACATATTTTCCATTTATTACATCCTGTGGACTAGGGCATTTCACTAATTCACATGTGGGAGGAGAATGACTCCAAGCACCATTAGCAAGGCAGAACGATTCTTTTTCACCAACCAGTTTATATCCTTTATTACACCTATAATAAGAAAAGAAAATTCCATAGCCACATTCTGTCTTCCTGTCTTTCTCTCTCCCCCTCCCTTCCTTCCTCTCTCATCCTCCCTTTCTCCCTTCTCCCCTCCCCTCAACTCTCCTTCCTTCCCTTCCTCTCTCTTCCCCTTCCTTATCCTTTCCTCATTTCTCTTCTCTTTTCTTCCCCTCTCCTTCCTCCCTCCCTCCCCCCTCTCTTTTTCTCTCTCTCTCTCTCTCCCTCTCTCTCTCTCTCACACACACAATAAGTGTATGAAATCATTTTGTTGACATAATTAGTGGCCCCAAATGATATCCCACTGGTTGCATCATATGTGATTTACTAGTGGTTTAATTTTTTTAACTGAATATGAAATTCATTGAATTTTTGTTAAATAAAAAATTTCTCTTTCTATCTCATCTTTAGAACTATACTTTCAATTACTATCTCATCAATACATTATAAAAAATTCTTACAAATTGTTTTCATCACAATCAGTTTCCTACCTGTATATCACTTTATTACCATAGGTAAATGTTGATCCCTCAATACCACAGTTCTCTGGAATAATAGGGCCTCCACAGGAAATAGCTTCCAGGAAATGGAAACAAAAAATACTGTATTTGTTTAGCTGGCCAAAATTATTTAAAGATAGAAATTTAAAAAAACAAAAACAAAAACCAAAATACATTTCTTACATATTTTGGCGTAATAAAAAATTTAACCATTATATTTATGTATATTTTATAGGTACCAGGATTATGCAGAAAGGCCTAAAGGAAAGCATCTAGGGAATTAGGGACATCTATGGAGAATTAATGTGAGGCTATAGAATAGAATTAGAAGAAATAGGTGTCCTATCTATACTATGGAGACATTAATGAGACTGAGAATTCATTGGTATATTTGGGAATTAAAACAAATTTGCATACGGAATAACAAATTTACAAATTAAAAAGCTTATTTTTCATAAAAACCCTGTGAGTTAAGTCAGTAGTAAGAATATTGTTATTTCCATTTTACAGATAAATAAACTGAGTTATATAAAACTGAGGTGACTTAATCAAGATTATATATCTATTAACCTGCAATGCAGGAGCCCACTAAGAATAACAGTAACAGCAATAGTAACATCAAATACAAAAGATGCTGATGAACATTTAAAGCCCTAACATTATCTTTAAATCACTTCCAGCATAGCACCTAGTAAACACAAAATTTAACTAAGATATACCTTCACAGAATGGTATTTGGTGACTCCATTTTCCTGACTCCAAACATGTAATTTTGGTCACTCCTATCAGTTGATAGCCTTCTTCACAAGAGAAAGTAACTTCTCCACCAACAGTATAAATATTACCAGAAGAATGGCCATTATCTGTTTTGCCAGGATCCTTACATTTTATGGGCTCTTGAAAAAAAGAAATAGCTTGTTAAATAGATACATGTGTATGTGTGTGTGTGTGTGTGTGATGAAAAATTATTTTGAAAGTAGGGGAGAAAACCCATGAGTTTGTGAGGATAGAATCTTGCAGTCTGAAAATCTTGAGCATGGTTATCACAATTGAATCCAACTGCACATTCATTGATATCTAAAATCCAAGCACAACATCAGATACACAACACACTCATACTCACACACACACACACACACACACATATACACACACATGTAAGTGCTAGCCAAAAGGAGAAAGCACATAAGGATCTTTACCACTAGTGATGCAAATGCTTTATTACCTGCACATTTTTTTCCATCTCCTGTGTAGGGTGGGATGCATGTACATAAATAGGACCCATTTGTATTAAGGCAGGAAGCATGCTTATCACAATCTGATCCAACTGCACATTCATCGACATCTAAAACCCAAGCACAGCATATTATCTCTGTAATCATTCTTAGAATTGTGTGCTTTTAATAAATTTGCAAGTGATCCTAAAAGTCTGTTTTTGTTCTTTTTCTTACAAATGAAAACTATATGTCTAGCTCCCAATTCTTTTATACAAAAGACTCTAGGGGTGGGAACAGGAAGGATTTCTTGAAGATGACTCTGGAATTGATGCTTGAAGGGAAACAGGGATTCTAAGAGGTGGAGGTGAGAAGGGAGTCCATTGCAGGGATATAAAATAGTTAGTGCAAAGACAAAGAAAATCTGAAAGACAGAGCATTGTGCGTGAAGAAGAGAACGAAAAACAATTTGAACTTGAGTATATTGAGGGAAATGATATAAAATAAGATTGGAAAGGTAACATGGGATCAGAGTTATAAACACTTTTAAGTCTCCCAAATAATAGTTTAAATTTGATTTAAAAAGTAATATGAAGCTACATCTCTTTAGAAAAATCATTCTAGCATCAGTGTGGAGTATAGATTATTGAAAATTACAAATACTTTACAATACAATATAGCAACAACTATTATGCTATTACATAGAAATGAATAAGGTACAGAAATCATTAAGGATTTTTTCAATTAGATTGAGACCCTGTAGTTTTTAGAAGATTATATGATCATTAAAGATCACAAATTCCAACAGAATTGGTCACAACATTATACAGATATATTTGAAATCACTTCAAAAGTTAGTTGAGGGAATATGGTCCACTGAAAGAGCACTGGTGTGGGGAAAAGTGATCTAGGTTAAAATCTTTATCTTTCACTTCACCAGATTTCTTCAGGCTCCTTATCTATATAGTGAGGGTGTGGGACCAGATTACCTCTCTAGTTCTGTCCTC
>JAJPUD010013702.1:0-43303 GCA_023553655.1 Myrmecobius fasciatus
GCTAGCCAGGTTATGTGTGTGTGTTGAGTGGGGGGTGGAGGAGAGGAAAGAGGAAGCAGGGGGTGGAAATGGACTGCTGCTGTTTCTCTATCCCAAAGGGCAATGGATTAGTGACTGAGTACAGCCTGCCAGACAGGATGATGTCTGGTGTCCTGGGGCCCAAATACAGCTGGTTGCTGGCATGGTGAGAGTGTCACATAGTAAGTTGGCATGAAAAGGGAGACTGGCTGGGACCAAGTCTAGGATGGGTGGAGCAGGTTTCAAAGGAGGCTGAATATTCAGCAATCACAGTTTTGAGATGGCACCTAGATGTACCTTGCTTTGTGCCCTGGGCAAGATTCTTGGAGCCCAACTTAAATGTAATATTAATGTTAGACATTTTCTCTGTGCCGTTAACTTTTCAATTCCTACATTAATCCTGTAAATTAGCACATTAGAAAGAGAGTCAGAAGACCTGATATATAATTTAGTCTGCTGTTAATCAGTTTAGGGGGCATAGGTATATCTATTAACCTTTATGGACCTCATTTTCTTCTTTTGTCCTGAGGAAGTTGGGAATAGGATAAATTAGATAATCTCTAAGGTCCTTCTTACTCTCAAGTACTATAAGTACTATTATTCCCATTTGTCATGTGAAAAACTGAGGTCAAAGAAAATTAAATAAGTTTTCCAGTACCAAATATATATACACACATTTATATACATTACATGACAGAGTTAGGATGTGCTCTAATTGTGCCATATTGCCTCTAGACAGAATGGTGATATGAGAAATAGGACGTATGATGTTATGAGAAGGCTCTTTTTGCCTAAGAGGTGACAGGCAAAATGAGAATCAATCTGTTAGAAGGGAAGGAGCAATAATTAAGTGAGACTCAGACTACCTTTATTCTTGTCTGGGCTCTACCACTTACTAATCTTGTGTTTTGAGGCAATTTACAATTTTTCTCAATCATCTTTTCTTCATTTTTTTTGAAGTGGGGATAACTTATTAAATCAAAGGAGAGATTGTAAAGCTCTGAGTTTATATACTATGGTACTGGGATGGTGGTATCCTTACTAGAATTAGCAATGTTTAGGGAAGCAGGCCTTTTAGTAGGAAATGCGTATTTCCTATATATTAATTTCACTTTTTCACATAGTGATTTTAGATACTTATGGGGCATCCAGGTAGAAATGTCCAATAGCATTACCTGTTAGCAGTTAAAAATTAGAACTCGAGAAACATGAAACATTTATGTTGATTTGGGATCCATCTGCATATAAATAGTTATTGAAACCATCAGATTTAGCCAAGATCTTTGTTAAGTTTGGACAGAATAATTTCAATTGAATTGTGGCATCAGTTGCTTGTGAGAAGTTAAAAAACATGAGGAATGAGCAAGCATTGCCAACAAACATAGATGGCCTTTTTTTTTTTTCCTTAAAGGAGTTTGGTTATGAGCGTCTCTACTGGATCTTCATCCCAAAGAGAGCACAAAAACGGGAAAAGGACCCACATGTGCAAAAATGTTTGTGGCAGCCCCTTTTGTAGTGGCTAGAAACTGGAAACTGAATGGATGCCCATCAATTGGAGAATGGCTGAATAAGTTATGTTATATGAATGTTTTTTTTAAAGCTTTTTATTTGCATAACATATGTATGGGTAGTTCCTCAACATTGATCCTTACAAACCTTTCCGTTACAAATTTTCCCCCCAGTCCCCTCCCCTCCCCTAGATGGCAGGAAGTCCACTACATGTTAATTATATTAAAATACTTGACAAGTCAAATATATGTATACATATTTCCATACTTATCTTGCTGTGCAAGAACAATCGTATCTACACAATATGTTATATGAATGTTATGGAATATTATTGTTTTTTAAGAAACATCAGCAGGATGATTTTAGAAAGGCCTGGAGAAATTTACATGAACTGATGCTAAGTGAAATGAGCAGAAACAGGAAGTCATTATGCATGGCAACAAGAAAACTATATGATGATCAATTCTGATGGATGTGGTTCTTTTCAATAATGAGGTGGAAGCGAATTCCAATAGACTTGTGGTGGAGAGAGGCATCTGCATCCAAAAAGAGGACTGTGGAGACTGAATGTGGATCATAATATAGTATTTTCACTTTTTTGGTTGTTTTTTGCTTGCTTTTTTTTCTTTCTCATTTTCATCCCTTTTGATCTGATTTTTCTTATGCAGCATGATAAATGTGGAAATATGTTTAGAAGAATCATACATGTGTAACCTGTAACTTAATGTGTAAAAGTAATCCAATACTTGCTGTCTAGGGAAGGGAGATGAGGGGAAGGGAGGGAGAAAAATTTGGAACACAAGATTTTGCAAGGGTGAATGTTGAAAACTATCTTTGCATGTATTTTGAAAAATAAAACTATTATAAAAAAAGGAATTTGGCTATGAAAAGAGGAAAGATATAAGGGTGAAAATTTGAGGGGATGCCAAACAAGTTTAAGGATGGTGAAAGTCTGAGGTATTATTATTAAAGTAATGATTATTTTATGTTTAGTTTCTGGATAAGAATGATAACTTTCCCTTTCCCGACTCTCACCCTTTCCACCTCCCAACTTCATTGAGAGAAGAATGGGATGACTTTCAATTTGGGGAAGAATTGGGATAACAGACATGTAGGAAAACCACCTTTGGAGAAAATCACTTCTTTTTACTCATTAAATACTATAGAGATAAGTAAGTGGATTGAAAACTGAACTTGGGTCAGAAGAATGCTGAACTCAGAAAGACCTGAGTCCTTATCCTGGCCTAGGCATCTTTATTAAGTGACTCTGGGTTAAGTCACAACTCTCTAAAATTTCTAACTTGGAATGAGGATAGTATTATTCCTTACTTCCTAGGATTTTTGTGAGGACCAAATGAGATAAAGAATATAAATCACTTTGTAAACTTTACTTATATACAATGACTATTATCATTATTTTTAGCTTAAGTCTGAATGACCCCAGGAAATTCTCTAAAACCACTTAGGTATAGAGGAGCAGTGGTTTGCATCAGCAGCATCAGGGAGTCTCTTATTTTACTTATAGCCTCCATAATATTACAAGTTCAGACCAAATGCACTGATTGTCCCAAATCTAAGGGTAACCTAGAATTGTTTTTGTAGTGTTAAAGATGGAGGAAGTAAGTGCCTCTACCTTGTTTTTCCTTTGTTGTTGATGTCAAAGTTCCACCAGGTGGCAGTGTGATGAGCACACAACTGTCCAAGGACTCTGCATCCCATTGCCAAGAAGCCTGTGTGTCTGGAAAAATACATATATAGGATGGATTTTGTAGTAGATTCAGAAGAAGGAGAAGGAGGAGATGAGAAATGAAAGCATATGCCTTAGCCATACAGAGAGCTTATCTCTGTATTTAGCAATGAATGGAGTCAAAAGGGATGGAAAATAATTTTACAACAAAACTTACAAGACTATATTAAGCAGCAAAACCTGACAATGTACAAATAGGGAAAATGGTTTGATTTGGAAGCCAGAAGACCCTACTAATTTGTGCAAACCTCTTAGCCCCTCTTTACTTCAATTTCCTTCTCAGTAGAATAATGAATATAGATTGTGGTACAGCAAATAGAAGATTGAATTTGTAGTCAATTGTTGCAGTAGTTTTTAATCATGTCTTACCCTTAGTGGGGTCTTTTTGGTAAACATAGTGGAGTGGTATGCCATTTCCTTTTCAAGCTCATTTTACAAATGAGGAAACAGAAAAATGGGGTTAGGTGATTGGCCAGGATCACGCAGCTAGGAAATGTTTGAGTCTGGATTTGAACTCAGGTTTTCCTGACCCCAGGTCCTAGATTATGCACTGCTGCATCTAGCTGCCAAGCTGGAATCAGAGGACTTGAGTGCAAATCACAACTCCTCCATTGACTAGTTGTGTAGCTTTGAGAAAATTAGTTTCTCTTAGTTTCTGATTCTTCATCTGTGAAATAAGGGATCTAAATTGTCTGACTTCTAAGGTCACTGCCAGCTCTACATCTATGACCACTAAAATCACTGAGGCTGGGGCTTTGATTTTTTTTGAAACAGAACTATCAGTCTTGTTACTTCTGTCTAGTACAGAAAAACTATTAGTAAAGGAAGAGGGGTGAATTACTGTCTGTTAAATACAAGTGAATTACCCCTCCCATCATTAATAAGGGAGCTTTTACAATAGAGTATTTACATTTTTATATTCTATTTTAGAATTTAATTTCCATACTGCTTACAATACACTTGAATACAATTGCTAATGAACTGGATGTGAAATGCAACATACTGTAGTACAAAGAGACTGTTGAATTCCAAGCCCCAGCTCAGTCACTAAGTAGCTGTGTGACCTGGGGTTTAAATCACTTAACCCCTCTGAGCAATCACTTCCACATCTGCAAAAATGAGGGAGCTGGACCATATGGTCTCTAATGTCCCTTCCAGCTCTAATGATCTATGAGCCCATGACCTCTACTCCTAAAATTTCATAATTCAATAATTCCCTTCCTTTCCAAAATCAGTGATTGCCATGTTAATCAGAAGGGAAGCCCTTGGATAAAATGTAGCTGGAGAATTCTCTGTGCTTTATCTCATAATTTTGCCTAGGTACAGTTATTTCAAAGTAAATGGCAGTTACCCACTCTCTGCTTGATCAGAAGTGACATTTCCAGTGACTGACTCAATAGCCATGGTGGGTCAAGGGGAAAGAATTACAAGTCTACAGGATGCCAAATCCAGCGGGAGTTAGAGGTAGAAGCAGGTGTTCATTTTCAGTAGAACAGGATGTGCATTTTTTTTTTGGTGGGGGTAGGGAGAGGAGAGTGGAAGGGGATGATTTTCTTGTTAGGCAACCTCCAGGATCCTCTGCCCTACTTAGAAAGGGTTGTTAGTCCTGTCACCCAAGGCTGGGATTCTCTTTCCTGACTAAACATTGACTGCTTCCCTAAAAGAAGTAGTCAAAGTAAGGAGGGGCAAATGTTTTTGTTCAGAGCATTATCATGTGAATGAAGGTCATTGCTAAAGTTTTGGGTTCTAGTGTCTTTATGTAACTAATAAAAGGGGGTCAAGAGGAGTTCCATCTCTTATAGACATTCTTCCCCCCCCCCCATCCTGTCTCTTAACCTAAACTCATTATGAAGCACTAGATCTGGTAGTTGAGTAATATAATTATATAGATTAACAACACATCAACTGAAACTGGTCCCTGTCCTAGATTTGACATTTTCTTGTATCAGTTTTTTTTTTTGTTTGTTTGTTTTGTTTTGTTTTTTTTCCTGTCACTTGCTGTGAGACTTGAGAGGAAACCTGGTTTCACAGAAGGTGATCTGAGAGACCACACTTGCATTGCGTTCCCACCATAGACTTAGTCTCATGGTTTTGTCAATGTGGCTTAGGGCCAGGAAGGTGGAGGAACCAGTTGTGTGGATGTAGGGGAAGGAGTTAAATATATGCAAAGATTTATTCTAAGTTCTCCAATATTTATCTGATAGCCTTCATAATGCTCTCAAAGCCTTGGTAGGAGTGCCTGGTACCAAAGGTTGTAAGAGCTAGTCTATCTCATTTGTATAGAATATACTGGGAAAAGATTCCAGATTATAAGGGTCCATGGGATTAATTTAAGATTTTGTTCTGAATCCAGTTTTCTTTCTACACTGTCTCCCATAATAATATTCTCAATATGTAAGGATTTAATTACCTGTGGTGACAACTATCAGATTGTCTTAGTCTCTAATGCCTCAATCCCATATGACCACCTTGATTATTGTTTTTTTTGAAACATGTCCTGTAGACTCAACATACTCAAAACAAAACTCATTTCCTTAAACATACCCCTATTCTGAACTTTCCTATTTCTGAGCACTGCTATCATTCCAGTCACCCAAGTTTGCAGTGTTGGTGTCATACTCAAATCCTCATTCTCACTTATCCCATATAGCTAATTAGCTGCTAATTCTTGTGATTTCTATATCCTCATCATATGTCTCTTGCATAATCCCCATTTTGCCACTCTTTGATCTACCATCCTAGTCCAATATGAATTGTCTTTGACCACTGCAATCACTTTCTTAATGGGCTTCCTGCTTTCAGTCTTTCTCCACTCCAATCTGTCCTCAAACTAACTGTCCCTTGACAACTGTCCAAATGATTTTCTTAAAGCATACATCTAGCCATATCATATCTTTAATCAAAAAACACTTTCATCTTTAGGATCAAATATAAACTTCTGTTTGTCATTTAAGGCTCTTAAACTTGGCCTTATTCCACTATTTCAACCTAATTGCATATAATTTTGATCTATGGATCCTGACATGTAACTCTGAAGTGTTTCTTGCTATTCTTCACATAGGACATTCCATCTCCCATCTCTGTGCCTTTATATTCCCATGAATGACATTCTAGGGAGTATTCTTCTCCTTAGAATACTCTCCAATTGTACCACTATATCTGTACCACTTGAAATCCTTTATCATTTTTTAGACAGTTCAAATGCAATTTTCTACATGAAGCCTTTCCTCTTTCCCTCAGCTTTGACTACCATCCCCAAATCACTGTATATGATGTTTTGAAAGTAATATTCTTAGGAATCATCTATATATGAAGATGACTCCCACAACTAATCCTAATCTTTCTTTTGTTCCAGTGTCCCATATGACTGACTTGACTATTGACCTTTAAAAATTAAATGTCTTATAGGCATCTCAGTCTGAATTTTCTCAAAACATAAATCATTTCTTTATAGATACCTCTATTTTGAACTTCTTTATTTCTAGGCATTACCATCATTCCAGTCAACTGAATTTGCAACATTATTGTCATAGTCATTTTAAGGTTTATGATGTTCTTTATGTATATTATCTTATTTAATCTTTACAAATGAAAAAATTAGATAATGATCTTTTTTTCCATTTAACAAATGAGGAAACTGAGGCTGAGAGAGGTTAAACTAGTTGCTTAGTGCCACACAGCTAGTAATATCTGAAATGAAAAATGAACTTAGTTCTTCCTGATTCCACGTCCAATATTAAATTTGTTGTAACACCCAGCTAACTACATGTGTTTGTTTTCTCCCCCATTAGAAGTCAGAATGTAAATTCCATGAGGGTGGGGACTATTTTGCCTTTGCCTTTCCATTTTAAGCCTTTGCCCTGGTCCTTGTGATTGACTGATTAATTGATTGAAGTACAGGAGATTGAGGTACCAGCTCATTGTTAAAATTCAATTTCTATTTCAGAGTAAAAACTATCCCCTAATATCCTCCTTTCTACTTTGTTTTACTTCACCCTCTTTCTTAAATAATCTTTCTTTCTTTTTTTTTTTCTTTTATCCTTTTCTACTCCTTCCTCTTGTCCCTTTCTCATCCCCTCTAAACTTAATTACATTTCTTTGGCTTGAGCAAACATTTGGTGACTACTATGAGTAAGGATCTCATCTCCATTTCCAGTTAAGCCAAATGCAAGAAACCTTTAGGCTAGTCTTGGAAGGAGTGAAAGTTCTGGGATATGGGGGGAGAGTTAAAAAGCACAGTATATCACATAGCAGGATCTTAATAAATGCCTATTCTTCCCTTCTAAGATTCTTTGTGCTTTTATCTATACTAATTCTCCCAGTGTAGTTATTAGCAGACCTAGTATTATTTGGTTTCCCATAGACAATAAAATAGCTATTCATTGCAAAATATATCCCTTCTTAAATTCATATCCCTAGAGTATTATTAAACTAATAATACTCATTTCTTTAACCTTTCCTCATAGGTTATTATTTTACAGTAAACATGAAAGAATTAGCATATAGAATCTGTGAGAAAAGACTTTAAACAATTATAATCTGTAGTCTAGTGCCCTCAGTAAAGAGGTAAAAGAATTAAGTTCAGGGGCAGCTAGGTGGTGCAGTGGATAGAGCACTAGCCCTGAAGTTAGGAAGACCTGAGTTCAAATCTGGATTCAGACACTTAACACTTCCTAGCTTTGTGACTCTGGGCAAGTCTCTTAATCCCAATTGCTTCAGCAAAAAAAAAAAGAATTAGGTTCAATCAAGGGAATTACTATATGACTTTTAAAATCAGTTTCCTTTGGCTTATGTTGTTCCCATTCAGAATTGTTTCTGAGAAATATCAAAATGTAACTTAAATATAGCTTGCGTGAAGGTATCCAAAGATAAATGTAAATGACTCCCCTGATCCCACACAAACACTAAAGGTAGCAAATATTTATATTACATGTAGGTTCTGTCTTTATTATACTTTAAAAATATAATTTAAAAGTGCATAAAAGACTCATAATAGTCCACAAACAATCTATCTTTGTTTTTTGGTGACTCTCATTTCCTTAGGATTTTAAAGTTCTCTAGCCTCATATCACCACCTTGTGGTTTGGACTTCTCTAAAAAGGAAGCAAATTTGGGATTGTGACAGGGTAACCCCCTAAATATTCTAATGAGTGTCCTATGGTTTGGACTCTATTGGAAAGAAACTTAACTTGAGGTTGCTAGAGAATCAAAACACCTCCCCATTTGAGTTACAATATTCAAATATTTGATGGTAATGATGAAGGGAAAGAATCAGATCTTTCGATTCTCCCCCCTCCCCCATATTGTTATTTTATGACTCTTTTGTGACTTCTCTAGTCCATCTCCAGTCATCTTGATCTATATCTTGCTACTAAACCTGGATGGCTCTGGAGGGCAAAGTGAGGCAGGTGACCTTGCACAGCCCTTCCTCACTCAAATCCAATTCACTTGCATATCATAATATCACCTCCCTGATGTCATGGTCCTCTTCAAGGATGAAGGACAAAAACAACAACAAGAAGTTTTATGTACCATATCTGTTATCCTCTTCAAGTTCCTCTCCAAAAAGCTAGGTTGCTTGGGGAATCTCAATCGAATAGAGTAGTTTTCAGGACTCATGAACTTGGAGTGTTATTGAGCCAATTTTAAGGCTAGTACTACATAGGAAATCATATCTTATACTTAGAAAACAAAATTCCAGTATTACAATGCCCAGGAAATCCACATCCTCTATCCAAGAGATTAGTCTTCAGGAACTTTCACCACCAGGTTATGCAGTTGCCCTCTCCATGACAGCCAAATCCAGAGCTAAAAACTTATACCATTGCCTTTCTAAGACTCCAAATATCCTCCAGGGGTTCCCACAGACAGAGCCTACCCCAAAGTTCAAAATGCATTTTACAATGATGGATAAGAAGATCACATGGAAGCTTGCTGCTGATCAAGAGAACAATTTAAACTGGTTTGGCAGAAGTTGAGATCCACTGGACTGGAATCAGGAAATGAATGAAGGGTTGCAGATATGGATAATCTGTGATTTGGAGAATTTGAACCCTACCCTCTTAACCTTTCAGAGATTCTTTTGACAGAGATTCAAGTGATTCCAACTTCTAACACCAGTGAGAGCTGAAGATACAGGGTTCTTTGGATACTTATTGCTAAAAGTGGATGCTTGGTGATTTCAGGTATTTTGTGAAGTGCACTTGTAGCAAGAAGATGACATTTAATAACAGAGGATTAGCCTTAGAATAAAAAAGGATTGATTTTGAATCCTGTTTCTAATACATACTATCTATATGACCACAAGCAAACTACTTCCTTTTTTTTCATTTCTCCAGGTAACTTAGAATACATGTTACTGGCAATGTAAAAGTATAGAATTTCAACAGACAGAACTCCCTATGCAGATTAAATGACCATTCCAGATTATATTGAAACAACAATAATGACACACAATCATAACAATAAAAAAACAGCATACATTATATATTTCTATAACCTATGAGACTCAAATGAGCATTATCTCTATTTGGGTAATATTATAGTGTTTTTGTAATTTCATATGGAAGTTATAATTATCCATAAAGAAGTGTAAAATATGATCCTGGTATATACAAATCCATCCAAAATCTGTAGGTGTTTATCAATGCTTAGGACCAATTCCAGCCTATTTAAAATACAGGTGGATTACTGAAAACAACAGTCATTATCAGACTGCTGCATATATGCCAGAACTATCATACATGGTTATGATTTGATGTCTCCATATACGTGTGTATGTATGCATATACATAAATTGTATATATGTATCTATCTATCTATATACTTAAATATGTGTGTTCACTTTTGTGTACATAACTACATAATGATCTGTCATGTACTGAGGAGAAGAAATAACAGAAAGGAACATTGGGACCTTGAAGCTATTAAAAATAACAGAGGAGGGGCTTCTAGGAATTTTAGTAAATACTGTAGAATGCAAGACAAGGAAAGGATTGCATCATTTTTTTTTCATGAACCAGTATATAGCAGAGTGCCATTATATAGTGGAACTTAATAAATTGTTGATTGATTGATGCTAGAGATAGGTAGGTAGTATAGTATTTAAAGTGCTGGTTCTGGAATCAGGGAAGTCTTAACTTCAAATCCTGCTTATATTTACTAACTGTGTGACCATAGACAAATGATCTAACCTCTGTAAGACTCATCATATAATGGGAAAATAATAGTCTCACAACAATTCTTGGGTTGGAGGTAACCAAAGATTGTTATGAGATTCAAATGAGATATTTATTGAGTGTTTTGAAAACTTTAAATTGCTATATACATGCCAGTTTTGTTTTTGTTTTTTGTTTTTGTTTTTTTGTTTTTGTTGTTATTATTATTTTATAAAGAGAACTGTTGGGAAAACATGGATATTGAGGATGTGAAAGTGAAAAAATTATCTATGTTAATGGAGTTCAGAGTTCTAAAATTGGAAATCCTTCATAATTTCAAGGCATTAAGATTTTGTTTTATGACTCTCTAAATCATCTCCAAATTGTCTACACTTATCTCAGGAAAGAATCTATTAATAGATTTGCAGAACTTTCTTCTTTATAACCTTCTTTATAAGGAGGTTATAAAATCCTTTATAACCTCATTCCCTCCTATTTTTCAATCTTACTTACACCTTACTTTTCATATACACACACATACACACACACACATACACACACACACAGAGAAAGAGAGAGAGAGAGAGAGAGAGAGAGAGAGAGAGAGATACTCATTAATCCAGTAATACTGTTCCCCTTGTAATTCCAAGAAAAAAAAAAAGACATTCTATCTCCTAGTACCAGCTGTTTTCTCTGGCTGACCCCTACCCCCCACCTGGAATGTTCTCTCTCTTCAACTCTACCTACTGACAGCCAAACTTCTTTTAGCTACCATCTAAAGGGTAGCATTCTACAACCCTTCTTAATTTTAGTTCCTTCCCTCCATAATTACTTCCTTTTTATTCAGTTAATAGGTTGTTGGAACATATTTGCTTGTTTTTTCCTGCATTAGATTGTAAGTTCGTTGAAGGTAGGGACTGCCTTTTGTCTCCTTTTGTAGCTCCAGCATTTAACACAGTGCCTGGCAAATAGTAAGCATTTGATAAATAAAAATGATTCCTTTATTGATAGAACTAGTAACCATCAATGCTTCCACTGTGTAGGGCTTATATCCTAACATAGACTTTATAGCTTCTTCCTTACATGGCAGACCCTAATGACTCTAAAGACTTCATCTGTCACATTGATCTATAGTTTTTGTCTTCAGATGGTTAACTCTGAAGAAGTCTTCTTTTCCAGACCTTCAGTTTCCAGCTACTTCTTCTTCTGGTCAGGAGTCCAGAGTTATGTCTGTCTCCTTATAACTTATCCAGTTTTCCCTGACTCTCACTCTATCCCCTCAAAAAATTATAGTTTGATTGATGAGTTAATGGAAATTGAGAAAGTTACAACCCTTTCCTCCCTTCTGTTACTTGCCTTAAAAAAGTGTTTGAAATGAGCTTTAATACTATCAAAAGATTTCGGTTACTTTGGGAAATGTCAGGGCTACAAAGTTAAACTGTTTCAAATTTCTCCAAAGGAACACTCCCATCTCTAATATTTACACACGTGGCAAAAAACAGCCTTAAACAGTATTTGTATAAGTGCTTTGGGAAAATCCACTGAAAGGGTTCGTGGCATGGATGGGAGACTCCTGAAGGAGATGACAACATGTAAATCACTACAAATGATGTGGCTGTGTTTATGGAGGAGAATAACAGGATTGAGGCAAAGTGAAAAGGCGTTCTTTCAGAAGCACCTTTAGGCAATTGAAAACAGCAGGGGATTTGAACATAGGGAATAGTTTGGGGGTAGTGTATGATCATGTAACTAACCAAGACTTAAAGTAGCCTGTGTTTTATTGGATATAGTGACATTAATGAAGCAGGTGAGGAATGCCCTATGATGTCAAGCACAACTCCCAGAAGCTCAGTTCTTTGCTCCCTTCCCCCTTCTTTTCCTTTCCTTTTTAGCTCATTACTTGACCTAGAGACATAAGGTGAAGGGGGGAGGGAAGGATGTGAGAGAAAGTCATATTATCCTGAAGACCAATATAAAATTTCTCTAGTCTCCTGTGAAGAGAGAAGACTATTTTGGTCTGAGAGTAATCCTTTTTATTTTATTTTAATTTTGAGTTCCATATTTTCTCCCTTCCTTCAACATCTCTTCACTCATTGAGAAGATAAATAATATTAAACTCAATAGACATATTTAGTTATACAAAACATTTCTGTATTAGCCATGTTTAGAGGAAGGGAAGCAAGAAAAATAAAGAGGAAGATCATGCTTCAGTCTTTACTCTGAGTCTATCAATTCTCTATCTGGAGAGGTATAGTAATTTATATTATAAGTCCTTTGGAGTAATGTTGCAAAGATATGAATTACTCAGTCTTTCATAGTTGATTATCCTTACAATATTGACGTTACTGTTTATATTGTTCTGGTTCGCTACTCACTTCACTTTGCATCAGTTAATATGTCTTCCAAGGTTTTTCTGAAACCATTCTTTTCATCATTTATTACATCACATAGTATCCCATCATATACATGGATTTGCAGCAATTTGTTCAGCCATTCCCCAATCAATGGGTATCTCCCCAGTTTTCAATTCTTTGCTATCACAAAAAAGAGCTACTATAAGTATTGTTGTACATATAATTCCTTTTCCTTTTCCTTTGATCTGAGAATAAATCGTGAAGATGGTAGAAGTTAACACTGATATGGGATTTAGTTTCTCTGGGGTTTTGATTCCAAGGTTCTCTGTAATATCTGACAAAATTAAGTGATTGATTTTTTTGAATTTGACAGATTTCTATTTCCATTTGCCTAAAGTAAACCATTCCTCATCCCCCAAAAGGTAAGATCTTTACTATTTGCAGACTGACAGACCTTGGTCTAAAATTCTATGCAACTAAATATATGTGCCCTGGGATAGCTAGATGATGCAGTGGACAGAGTGCTAGCCCTGAAGTCAGGAGAATCTGAGTTCAAATCTGGTCTCAGACACTTAATACTTCCTAGATGTGTGATCCTGGGCAAATCACTTAACCCCAATTGTCTCAGCAAACAAACAAACAAAAAATTAGAAAAAGATCTTATCTAATAAATAAATGTGTGTGTGTGCGTGCACATGTGTGTGCATATATGCCCTGCTTTTCATTAATAAGTTGTAATAGATTGAGGGTCTTTTGCCATAATTCAGGAATGAATCAGACTGATAACTAATCATGAAAAATCTCACATTTATATAATACTTTAAGGTATGAAAAATATTTTTCTCATAAATAATCCTGAGAGATATTTAATGTAAATATTAACATGAGGATATTCAAGTAGAGAAAGTTTAAATAACTTTCTTAGAACCAGATAACTCTTTAGCATTTCACCTAGAAATCAAACTTCCTAGTTATAACTATTTATTACATTATGCTGACTCCCAATATTAATCTGATAGTTGCCTTCAAATTTTGAAACTGAATGAAAATCAGTATTCTTGGGATAAGGCAAGTAAGTTCATATTCTTTGAATAAATATTGAAATGCAGCAATTCTGGATGTGCAAGTGTCCCATTGTAAGAGGTTTGTATATTTTAGTCAATTGAAAGTTAGCAAACTGTAATGGTTTTGATAGAGAACTTTGATAGTCCTTCATTTTCAGTTTTGTTCATGCAAGTACCATATTAGGAACTCTAGTCTATTCAAAAAAATATTTAAAACAATAATTTGCTTGGAAAATTTTTTTATAAAATCCCAGTAATTCTTAGTGATTCTAACATTTAATTAGTGTCTTAAAGTTTGCAAAACACTACATATTATTTCATTTGATCTAAATAACAACATTATGAGTAGGTGCTGTTATCATTTTATTACCATTTATTACCATATTACCATTATATTGATGAGAAAAACTGAGACCAAGGAAAGTGAAGTAGTTTTTCCAGAGTCCAATAACTGTAAGTGACTGAGTCAGCCTTTGAACTTCATGGAATCTTCCTGATTCAAAGTTCAATATATATCCACTATAACAGCTAGATGCCAATGAAGACAGAAGCCATCACTTAAATGACATCAATTATTTGATTGAATAATAGGTAGGGCTAATGCAAATTTATGTAACCTAACAGGTTTTAAAAATAATTACAAAAGCCGTTATTGTGACAAGGCTCCATATTTTGAATGACTTCTATTTGGAATTTTTTAAAGCTCAGATCAGTTTCTCCTCTTTCTGGGTCGAAATAAGCCAGTTCTTTTTTTTGGGAAAGGTGCAACTATAGGAGTCAAGATTTTATGCCCTAGAGTACAATATTGGCTTAATGGTTCAATGTAGAATATTGTTTCTTTGAGTGAAGAAGGAAACAATGAACATAATTTTCCCCAAGTACTAGGTATGTAAAAGATTTATCTTCAATGTAATTCTCCTCCAAGAAGAAATTGTGTAGGATAGGAAGGAAAATAAGTAGTTCTGATACTAAGATGCAAAACTTTTGGTAACAAGTGAAACAATAGCCTAAGAATCATGAGGCATCTAATTACATGAATCAGGTGTCATCATTCAGGAGCAGCCAAAGAGGTCTTTACAGTCAAAGGCATCTGCCTAAATTTGAATCTGCTGCTGCAGCATTTTTTTCACCTTAAGTTTATACCCCTTGCTATTGTATGTGCCCTATACCACGAAATACATGGTAAACGATGACACTAATGAACTGTTGTGAACTGTTGGTTATAATACATCCACCATACTGCCTCTACATACTTTATTGTAATCATTTTTATAAAAAGAATACATTGTAGTGTTTATGGTAGCTAAGGTTACAGACACCCATCACAGCTGCCTATTTTCATTTTCTCGTCATGGTCCTTATAAATGATCCAATAAATTATCCCTTTCAGCTGAGAATTTCCATACTTGGTCTGTGCCCAAGAGTGGCTTTAAAAAAAAAACATTCAGCCATTTTGATTTATGTGAATGTGAAAATATCTACTTTTCTATGCCTCAAAACCAATTTAAAGTATATTCTTTTGCACACAGAAATCTCCAAAATAGCTGAACCTTTCCATGTATGTAGGTTTCATCAAAGAAGAGTCCCATGGGGAAAATAAGCTAGGGCAGTTTTCAGCTACAAAAACTGCTTAGCCCTATAGCTATTTCAGTAACTTCAGAATTCTGTAAACATATAGGGCTAAAAGCTGTCCACAGTTATGACCTAGCAAGCAACCAGAGAACTCTGTTCTTCTTTTTCATTTTTTGAGGGTCTATAGCCAATGGAATTTGATGATGATGTTAACCAGAGTACTATTGCTTTTTATATTTCTTGTCCCTTGCATGGGTAGGCAGGTATTAAGTCACTATGTTTGACTTCTAATTTTTTGGTTACATTGTCAGATATCACCACATTCTTCCTGATTTCTACTAGACTTGGAAGTTAAGGATCTCTTGGGCTGAGAATCATTTGTTTGAGTTCCAGGTCAGGTAAACCAATTTAAGCTTTTGTGCATTCATTTTGAAGTTTTAATATAGCACCATCTACATTAAAAAAGGGTTGTGTGATGCTTGTTGGTAAATAGATAATTGATGGTTTAAGTACTGTATTTTTAAATGAATGAATGAATCAAAAGCATTTCTTAAGCACCTACTATGTTCCAAGAATTTTTCTAGGTGCTGGGAATATAGATATAAAAGTGAATCAAGGACTTATCCTCAAGAAGTTCACATTCTAAGGAGGAAGTATTAGGAAGAGAAAGCAATTTTGTTTGGTAAATCATAAGTATTTTGAGTAGTGATACTGGAATGATTTGATTGCTGTTTCCACAGCAAGAGGTAATAGTAGTGGGTAGGTAAGTGAGAGATAGGGTGTTGAAATAGGGTACATGAGAAAATGTTTGAAGTAATTATCTGGATTGCATGTGGAGTATGAGGAGTCTGGGGAACCTGGAGAGATAAAGGAGGTTAGTTGAATTTGTACTCCTTCACTGGTCAAGAAAGTTCAGTCTAAGGACAACGTTCCAAAATTGAGTGGATCACTTCCCCAGGGAATAGATTGCCATTTTTACATTCAGGCATTTTGCTAGGCACTGGGGATACAAATTCAGTTTAGGTAGCGTAAACAAAGCATCTCAAGGCTTATTATCTGAGTGTCTATCTATAGCTTCTGGATTTAATTTCTGTGACCAATAAAGACAGGCACTTCTTTGAGGCTGCCTATCTCTATTGGGCCAACAGATGACCTAAATCCAAGGTATATCCTTTCCACTGACTGAATACTTATTTCAGATTCCAGAAAAGCAGATCCGTCAACTTAAGAAGAATCTTCAGTTTGCGCAATTGCTTTGACGTTAGTAGAATTACTCAGGGTTAAGGACTAGTGGGCAAAAAACAGAGGAAGGTCAGGGAGTAATGGTTTCTCTTTTCTCTCCCGGAGTCCCAGGAACAAAGGACTACAGATTTCTATCTGTTGGGTACTTTAGAGATCATCTAGTCCAATCTCCTCATTTTACAAATGAGGAAAATGAGACCCAAAGAAGTTAATTTACTTGTCCAAGGTAATAGAAGTAGTAAGTAGGAGAGTTGGAATTTGAACTTAGATCCTCCTGTCCATTATATCACACTGCCTTGCCAAGGAGTCAAGGCATTCAAGAGCATTGTTGGAATGGCTAACCATTGGATCATGGCTGGATAGAAAAAGGAAAAAAAAACAAACAAACAAACTAGAATGATCAACAAGGCCTTAAACCAAAAAGGGATGAGAAAGGGGGAAACCAACTACATATATCTTCCAAGTCAAATATGGAGAGTAGCTGGGATGATATAAGGAGAATAACAGAAAAGAGGATCTATAATTAAAAGGAGAAAAATACTCAAAGAGAGTCAGTAATAAAACCTAAAAAATATCTACACAGATGCACAAAATATGGATAATAAACAAAGTAAACTAAAAATCCTAAGTTGATTCAAATTTGACTTTATAGATATCAGTGAAATGATAAAATGGGACTTATAATTAGAAAATGATTTTGAGATATTTTACATTATTCATTCAATGAGCATTTTTCTGGCATGCAATCTTTGTCAGACATTATGATAATTACTAGGGATATAAACATAGACAAAATGAATTATCTTTTATCTATTTTGTATCCTTAATGCTTAGCATAGTACCTGGCACATAGTAGACAATAAAAGCAATGAAGTGAGTACTGTATTTGGAGTCAGAGGACTAGGTTCAAAACTTGATGTGCTTCTTACCATCAGGGTGAACTGGAGCAATTTACTTAAACTATCAATTATTACTGACACTAATGAGGTCAAATATGCCTTCTCAACTTAGGCCTCTATTTTACCCTTTTGTGTGTGTGTGTGTGTGTGTGTGTGTGTGTGTGTGTGTGTACTTGGATATAAAATTATCTTAGACAATGAGTTTTTTTGCTGGCTTCTTTCTTTGGATTTTCTCATTCTAACTCTAGAGATATGATCCTATATTAGAATAGTAACATTGAATGTTTAAATTTATTTATATGAGAAAATCCAGGTACCTGAAGAAGATATAAGAAGCACAGCCTGTGGGTTAAATAAGGAAGGAAATAAGAAGGAAGGCCTGAGGGTTTGGGGTTTATAGTACTCCATCATCCACAAGTGCTCTAATTAGAGCAGTCAGATTTAATTAGCTTTTAAAAGAAGGAATTTATTAAACAGGTAATGCTAGAAAAACTAGGTGGTTTTGTTTTTGTTTTTGTTTTTGCCTAACAAACTCCCCCACCAAAATGAGACATACTATGCTTTTGTAACATAGAAAGTACCTAGGAAGAGTGGTCTCAAACTTAGAGAACTCCTGCAGCCAGAGTCTAAACTTATAGCTCTATATTATTGAATATTCCTCCTTCCCCTCTTTTATCGAGTTTTTATGTATTTGGAAAAGCTTCATTCTAGGATATGAGGGTCAGCATGTTTGTGTCTTCCTATACTTGCCTTGGTTCAATGAATCAAACATTGCTGCTTTTAGAAAGATTAAAATGGCAGATTATCCCCGGTTACTTGAAACTGTCCTTCAATCCACAGTCAAGATCAAACAAACATTTACTTTAGATAACAGTCTCTGATTTAAAAACAGAACAAAGTAACTTAAAATTTCAGCACATCCTGAGGGATTACTTTTCTAAAAAAAAAAAAATAAAAAAAAAATAAAAACCCCCAAAAAACAAAACTGTATTTTCTTAATATATATATATATATATGTATATATATATATATATATATATATCCTTTATTGACTCCATCTAAGTAGGATATTACTTTTATTTCTGTCAAAAGTGAATTCCAGATTCTTCTACTAATTAAAGGCTTTTTTGGGGGGGTCTGTTCATTAACTTAATCCCTTAAGAGAGCAGCTCTTCCTGGGCTAAATAAGAATGTCCCTTTAGAAACTGGTTAGATCTTTGATAAGAATGATATAAAATTATTACAGTGAAAGACATTTTAGAATTGATAAGGATTTCTCATTCAGGTTAGATCAAGAACTTTAGACTAAAACATTAGTCTAATATTATTTGATAATATTTAGCCTAAAGAGAGAAAAGGGTAGGTCTATTCCCCCCTCCAAAAAACAAAAAACCAAAAAAAACAAGCAGAAGACAAAAGCAAATTACAGTTAGTAATAGAATGGCTCATAGGTCTTCCTTGAAGAGGGAAAATAAGGAGGTGTTGGAGCTGGTTTTACCATGAACCTAAGGCCAAAAGAAGCCTCATTTCATGGAATATTTAGTCATCACATACTATTTAGTCATCACTTACTATTTGTAAGATCACTATGAAAATGATTGCTATTTGTGTGCCAACATCTATTGAAGAGGACCAGAAACAAGGAAATTCTACAATTACATTATAAGTGCTTCCTATTAAATAAACATATGTTTTAAAAATCTGTGACTTAAATGTAAACATAGGCAGGAGAGGATTTCAAAAAGTATTTGGGGAAAGATTGTTCAGGAGTAAAAAAAAACAACAAGAACATAGAGGTTTACAGACTATTAATAGGTCTCATATTTATATATCATAAATACTTTCTTCTCTATAAGAGTTAGGAGATGATGGATCAACATGGCAAATATTAAATAGCAATATAATACAACAGAGCTATTTTATTTTAGTGGAGAGGAAATACTTACTGATATGGAGATGGTTTAGATAAAGATGCCAAGAGCAACACTAGAATAGGAAATAATTCAGTTTCTAAGACCTCACAGAGGAAGATGGTACTAGATTAGTATAAGGAAGAACAAGTTTACAGCAAATTGATGAAGGACATAGCTAATCAAAACTATTCCAACATCATGTAAAGCTAAATTTGGAAGGACCAAAAAAGAACAGAAAAATAGAAAAGATATATAATTATTTCTCCATCAAGTACAGTGGAGCTACTGTATTTAGACTGCAATATTATAGTCTCTTATCTACTTCATGAAGAAATAAGAATGATAATAAATAAAACAAAGATGGGAAGAACAAATTAATGAGATTAAATATAAACAGAGAAGGCCTGTTCTAGAAACAATACAATTTTGAAGATATTGAGGGACAACTTCTCAAAATATATCTGAAAGAAGGAACAGACATTAGAGACCTAAAAACCTTATGTGACCTTATTGTTACATGAACAACAAAAAGATGACCTAGAGAATATTACTGACCCATAGGCCTACTTTTTCTCCTTTGTAAAATGTTTATGAAAATAGTCTGCATTCAGAATGTGTCTTTGATGAAGATAAGAGAGGGTTAGGCAACAAAATTATATTCAGCAGTAGGCCTCATCTTTATAGTTATATGACTCTTCAAAAGGTATAAAGAACTCAGAGTCTATTAATGCCTACTTTGCTGACTATAAAAAATTCATTTGGTGGAACAAAATACCACAACAAAAATATCCTCATAAGAAAGTGCTTCATATGCAGATGTCTTTTTCATGCAAGATTCTAAGAAAGGTATAAAAACATAACTTTGATCAATTACACTCTAATTATTAATATTAATATCAAGCAAGACCTAAGATATTTTTACCAAGGATGTTTGCTGCATCATGTCCAGGACAATTTTGAAAAAGTTGGATTTCTTGGAGCTAAATTTGTATGCTGTCCTTTAACACAATCAACATCCCAAGTATTCATTGAAAATACCCTCCAAGGTTGAATTTCTCTAGATTTAATCCTGCACTAGCAGCCTTAGCTTTTCCTCTGTGCTCCACATTCCTATTCTCTTATCCATAATGAATTAATTAGCTTGGGGTTCAGTTCCTGAACCTCAGGTTGTTGCACACAATATTCAACCAATACTTTAAATAGGATGGAGTCAGTCCCAATCAATGCTGAAACACTGAGGATGCTTCCTGGGCTACACATACCAGTATCACAGATTCTGCCACCTTACCAAAACTTATGACTTCCTTTGAGAACTCCAAATATACTAGATCTAGTATAATGCCTAGCATTTATATAGCTCTTTAAAATTTACATGTTTTCCACTATTTGATTCTAATAGCAACTTGGGAAGTATAGGAAACTATAGTCAAAAGTAAATCTAAGTAGAAAGGACCCACAAAAATTCAGAGGACTCAAAGGTTAATTATTAATCTGGGGTAGCTGAAATTCAACCTCACAGAAGTTTCCTAATACAAAACCAAGATGACTTCAAGTTCTTGGTGATAAAGTGTCAGATATTTTTGCCAAAACATTTTACACATGTGTGTATGTATATATATAGATATAGATATATATACCCATTTTGTCCACAAGTATGGCAAAATGGCTTCATTTTTTTCAATGCCATAACTAGCATGGTCTGATTTGCTGGTGCTGATTCTCCTTACTTTTTGGGGAAGGGAAATTGCTTTATCCAATGGTCTGATTTCTAACAAGTTTAGTTCAAGCTACTTTAGTGAGCCCTAGATGATCTTATGCAGTTCCTCTGGACTTGGTGGCCCATATCAAAGTGAGTTACTTTGAAGCATGAGTTCATTTTCATCAGTTCCTGGTTTGCTCTTGCCAAGTTTAGCTTCCACTGAGCATCCAGATCAATGCTGAATAGCTAGACAAGAGAGTACTGTGCCTCTCCTTCCATCTAGCCACAAACTCATCAGTTTTTCTACAAATCTCCTGATTACTTGGGTCAGCCTCATGTAGGCTATATATATATATATATATATTTTAAAGCTTTTTATTTTCAAAACATGTGCATGGTTAATTTTTCAACATTGACCCTTGCATAACCTTGTGTTTAATATTTTCCCCTCCTTCCCTCCACCTCCTCCCCTAGATGGCAAGCAATCCAATATATGTTATATATGTTAAAATATATGTTAAATCCAATATGTGTAAACGTATTTATACAATTCTCTTCTTGCACAAGAAAAATCAGGTCAAAAAGGAAAGAGAATGAGTAAGAAAACAAAATGCAAGTGAATGACATTAAAAAGAGTGAAAATGTTATGTTGTGATCCACGTTCACTTCCCACAGTCCTCTCTCTGGATGTAGATGACTTTCTTCATCACAAGATCATTGGAATTGGCATCAGTCATTTCATTGTTGGAAAGAGTCATGTTCATCAGAATTGATCATTATATGATCTTGTTGCCATGGATAATGATCTCCTGGTTCTGCTCATTTCACTTTACATCAGTTCATGTAAGTCTCTCCAGGCCTCTCTAAAATCATCCTCCTAATCATTTCTTACAGAACAATAATATTCTATAACATTTATATACCATAATTTATTCAGCCATTCTCCAACTGATGGGCATCTACTCAATTTCTAGTTTCTTGCCATTACAAAAAGGGCTGCCACAAACGTTTCTGTACATGTGGGTCCCTTTCCCTCCTTTAAGATCTCTTTGGTATACAAGCCCAGTAGAACCATTGCTGGATCAAAGGGTATGCACAGTTTGATAATTTTTTCTTTTTTCTTTTTCTTTTTTCTTTCTTTCTTTTTTTTTTTTTTTTGCTGAGGCAATTGGGGGTAAGTGACTTGCCCAGGGTCACACGGTTAGGAAACATTAAGTGCCTAAGACCAGATTTGAACTCAGGTCCTCCTGAATTCAGGGCTGGTGCTCTATCCACTTCACCACCTAGCTGCCCCAATTTGATAACTTTTTGAGCATAGTTCCATTAAATCTTCTAAAGCCACAGCAGTCTTGTTCACTACTTTCTAAAATAGCCTTTCCAACTTTAGGACAAAACAATAGAATTTCTTTGTCTCCCTAGGTGTCCATTTCATTCAACACCACTAAAATGACTCTTTAGTTAGCGAAATGTGACTTTAGGAGTCACATCTCAAGGTACATATGATGTCAAAATTAGCAACCCTGAAACTCTAATATTTGCCCATATACTTATTTGCCTCTATCCCCTGCTTCCCATATATAACATTTGTGGCATGTATTGACCAGGTGATTAAAAGCCTAATCTCCTAATGTCATAATGCCTTCCCTCCCCACCTTGAAAAAAGCATAATTGTCCATAATAATATCCTTGTTATATACTAGTTGGCCAACATGCTACATCCTTGATATGTATTAACTTGTTCCCCTGTGCTGAGACTTTACTTCCATCAACACTGTATGGTTTCTTGAAAGGAAGAAAGCACTTTTAAAAGTCTCGTTAGTCAATAGTCTTCTCCTCTTTCTCTATGAGTGTTTTAGGCCATCTAACAACCGGTCAGAAATGGAAAGCTTAGGGTTTAATCACCAAACATCCCTACTTTATACTTATCTCTTTGGGAATCTGACAAGGCATCAAGTTTTTAAGCAGCTTAAGCAAAACATTAGCTAGGTTGTCTTCCTTTTAAAGTATCCTACCCAAAGTTTTCAAGTAACTTTTTAAAGTATCCTAGCTAGGACTTTACACCTCTTCAGGATTTGTACAGCACTGCAAAAATTCTATTCAAAAAGCTCTTTCTTATTGTCCATTGTTACCCAAAGCTAGTTTACTTTGGTAAGGAATATGATGGATAGAGTATTATACTTGAAGTCCAGGGAGATAGATTCAAATCCCAGTTCTGTTGCTTATTCTCTTTGACCTTGGGCAAATTGTTTCCTTTGTTAAATAGGGGGATTGGACTAAATGACCTTTTAGATTCCCCTTAGCTCTAACTCTATGAAGACTAGGACTTACATAGCCCTTTTCAGGATTGCTCATCTGCTTTAGTGTCCACCTAGCATTCAACTATCACCTGTGACTCCAAGAAGGTGTAGTATGTGCAGTAGCCATACTCCAGTAAAAGCATCTTGGCAACTAGGCCAAACCAGGATAACTGAGGGGCCTTAAACCTATAAGTGAGTTGGAGGGAGGGTGTCTTCCAAACATGGGAAGACTTCCTGAGTGGAAGGGACAAATGAGAGCAATTTGCTCCAGAGGCCAGGAAGGTAGCTAAAGCAGGCACTATGGAGCAATTAGAGCATGGTTAGACATCTAAGATGCCCAAGTTTATCTGCTGCATTCTGGGCCATCACCAGCCTTCTTGACTTTTGTCTTGCTACTGGACTTTGATGATTCTGGAAGTCAAAGTGAGACTGACAACTTTGTGGAGCTCTGCCTTACTGAAATCTATTTCAGGCAAGAGTCAAGACATCACCCTGTGATGTCATTGGTCCTTTTCAAAAAATGAAGCACAACCAATTATGATCTCATGCAAGTTTACACCTAACACTGTATACTAGTTCTTCCTTAATTGAGCAGCCATATTGCTAACTCAACTCCAACCCAAAATCAGGTAAAAATCTTTAATCTCAGTATTTCTTAGTGGCTAGAAGCATCTATGCCAAGAGTATACTGGCAGTGCAGCATACCTAGCAGGGTACTTTAAGTGAAAAAACTGTCACTAAGGCATTACTGGTTCAGATAGCTAATTAGAACTTTGCTCGTGCCATCCAGCCTAACCTCACCTCCTCCCTAAAAATCGTCCTGGATTAGCCCTCCTCTTCCCACTGGAAAAAAAAATACAACATACCATGTCATTTGAGGACAAACCAAGTGTGTTTGGTTTTGGAAACATTAGTAATAATACCTCTATATGGCTTATTTCTCCACCCAGGATTTCCCCTAGGATTATCAGATATTGGTTTGTGTTTACCCCACCCAGGGTTTCTCCTGGAAACTCCTGAATTCAGACCATTTCTATAATATCTGAGTCAATGGACCTGCTAGCAACCAAGGTAACCAATACAAATTTTCAACATAAACATATTAATAACAGAAGCAGATGAGAACATAAATGGGACTCAGACCTAAGTCTAGCAGCAAGGAACAAACTCACAAAATCAATGAGCATTTTTGTAATACAGGTGAAATCAGTTTCTTTGTACATTCATTGTCTGTGATTGCCAGCCTTCACCCTTCCATGAAATCCTGCTGTTTCTCCACAATTTCCACAGAACATTCCATAAGCTAGACACTTGACTTAATCTAAGGATGTTTTTATTTGTTCATATGCTTTTAGCTCCTGAAGTTACTGGATCAATTTAGGAATCAGTTTAGGAAACTCCATTTGTCATGGGAATAGCTATATAGCCACCTTTCTCCCAGAAATTTTTCTCTTCCTTCCTCTTTCTTAAAGTTCTTTTACTCTTCACCATTCTGTTTGGTATTTGATGCCTTGAATCTATAATATTCTGGTCATTATTGTTTTTTCCTATTTTTTCTATATCTGCTGCAACTATATATTTGCAACAATGAAGTCATGCTTAAATACATATGCATACACACACATATGTATTTTTGGAAAGAGACAGAGACAAAGGCAGAGAAACAGAGAAAGAGAGACAGAGACAAAGAGACAGAAAGAGATTAAAGATTTTTGCATGATTTTGTGTTGGGGTTGAGTAACCATTATGGGCTGCTCATTTAAGGGAGAATTAGTGTACAGTATTAGGTATAAACTTACATAGTATTGTATATAGATAGATAATATATATGGATGAATATATTCCACAGCCTGTCTGCCAACGTTGAGAAAGGGAAAAAAAAGCTTACTCCTTTGGAATCATAGTTGGGCATTACATTTTTCAGAGTTTCTAAGTTCTTTGTCTTTACAATATTAATGCTAATGTATAATTTTTTTCTGGTTTTGCTCACTAACTGTTGAATCAGATTATCCAAGTCTTTTTAGATTTCTCTAAAATTTTCTGCATAATTGTTGGTGGAACTGTGAATGGATCCAACCATTCTAGAGAGCAATTTGGAGCTATGCTCAAAAAGTTATCAAACTATGCATACCCTTTGACCCAGCAGTGTTTCTATTGGGCTTATATCCCAAAGAAATCATAAAAGAAGGAAAGGGCCCCACATGTGCAAGAATGTTTGTGGCAGCCCTTTTTGTAGTGGCTAGAAACTGGAAACTGAATGGATGCCCATCAATTGGAGAGTGGCTGAATAAATTATGGTATATGAATGTTATGGAATATTATTGTTCTGTAAGAAACGACCAGCAGGACGATTTCAGAGAGGCCTGGAGAGACTTGCATGAACTGATGCTGAGTGAAACGAGGAGAACCAGGAGATCATTTTTCATGGCAACAACAATACTATATTATGATCAATTCTTATGGACATGACTCTCTTCAACAATGAAATGCTTCAAACCAGTTCCAATTGTTCAGTGAAGAAAGCTATATACATCCAGAGAGAGGGATGTGAAATGTGGACCACAACATATCATTTTCATGCTCTCTATTGATGTTTGCTTGCATTGTATTTCCTTTATCTGATTATTCTTTCTTGTAGATATGATTTCTCCTGCACCAAAATGATGTGTGGAAATTAGTATACATATATTCGATTTCTTAAGTATTTTAACATAATTAACATGTAGTGGATATCCTGCCATCTAGGGGAGGGGTGGGGAGTAGGGGGGGAAAAATTTGTAACAGAAAGCTTTGTAAGGGTTAATGTTGAAGAATTACCCATACATATGTTTTGCAAATAAAAAGTATTAATAAAAAAATAAATTTTTCTGCATAATTTCTTACAGTACAATAGTATTGCATCACATTCTTATATCATAACCTTTCTATCCATTTCCCAGTTTATGGATATCCCCCCTCAGTTTCTAATTCTTTAAGAACTGTTTTAAATGTTTTTGTATGGATGGATCATATATTTTTTTTTCTTTGATCGTTTTTTTGAGGGGGGTAGGGAGGAGATACAGACTCAATAGTCAACAATTTAACAACTTTTAGGGCTTGGTACCAAAATGACTTCCAGACGGGTTGGATCAATCCACAGAGTCACCAATGGTACATTAATATATACATTTCCCCTTACCACTTATCCAATATTTTCCATTTCCCTTTTTTGGTGTCAACTTTTGCTAATCTAAAGAGTATAAGGTGAAATCTCAGATTTCCTTTTATTTGCATTTCTCTAATTATTAGTGAATTAGAACATTTTTATATGGTTATTGATAAATTTTTCCTCTAAAAACTGCCTATTTATATCTTGTGAGTACCAATTTGGGAATGAAGGCCACTAAATGTTAAGGAGAAAGTTAAAATAAAAAGTTATCATTATTAGAATCAGACAGAAGGGTTCATCCTAACAGATGAAAGATTTAATTCTATTTGAGGAAGTCAGGAGAGTTACAGAATTTATAGAAGTTGGAACTTGAAAAAACGTCCTCTATAATGTTGTTTCCATTATTTCTGAAACCAAATTCCAATCCTTCCTTCATCCTGATTACTGGGTACCTTCTGAGTTTAGTAAGGTGACCTCATTCTTACCATTTTGACTAGTGAGGTAGGATTTTTCCAAGCCCTAATCCTTTTTTTATTAACAAATAAATTGATATAGCTAAACCCTAACATATTGAAAATGATTTATGTTTTATAAATAGCCATTTCTAATCTATTGATTTGATGTTGGGTGACATCAGTTGGTCTCCTTAGGAAAATACAATTTGAGAAAGTGTTCACTGCAGCCAGTCCTAGATCTACAGAAACTCTAAGAAATAAACTTTGCAAGCTAAATTGTTGCTTTATATTCCTCTTTTTCCCAGCCTGGATGAGAATCAAAATTGTAATAGAGGCTACATCACTCTTTTCCTATGTGTCATCTTCAAAAATGATGGTCAAACATTGTTTCCTCCCTAAGTCCTCTATAGTTCTTGGAACCAACACAGTTTTTCTATTAATGACTATATAATGAAGGTGAAAGCAGATATTACCACACAAGGTGATTGATCTTGGCAAGCAGATATAGCTAAGGCCATTGACAGTAATCACCCAGTTACAGCAACATTCTAATGCAGCATCTTGGAAAGCCTCAAAAAAACCCCTCAGGTTACTGGACTCAATGTGTGTGACTGGACTAAAAAACTTGGGTAACTCCATGTCTGGCTCATAGGGTGTTAGCATATTAGTCAACCCATGAAAGCTCATGTTAATTTATATAGAATTGAATAATTGCCTTAAAGGTGGAGTGGGGCTAAATTATTTTGATAGGCATATCCTCTGTCCTCAGGAGCTAGATCACAACCTCAGAGAAACACCTAGGATCCCCAATGCCCAGACCAGTAAGGATAAAGAGAAACTTGGCTGAGCCACAGGGATGTGACTAATTAGAAAAGATGAACTGGTTTTTAAAAATAATCAGAACCGCCTTCCATTCTTTACATACTTGTCTCTTTTCACCACCTGAGTTGGTGGCAAAGAAGTACTTATACACATGGATTTTTAAAAATTGCCAGAAGTGTGGGGCATGGGGAATTTAGCTCTCTAGATTGGCACTAGATTCATTGGGTTAGAAGGTAGGTTGGATATTTCCAAAGGAGAAAGGTGAATTTTACCCATTGCCTGTGTCCAATTTCTGTACTAAACTGTAATCTATAACTAGGGCAAATACCACATGGCATGCTGTCCAATTCCAAGATGATTATCAGTTAAGAGATTTTGATTAGTAATTTATAAAATTCATTAGCAAAATACTAAAGGTAATTGTTGACTAACCCTTCAGTAAGTGCAGCTGGGGTGACCTGCCCATGGACTTGTATTACAAGTATAACAAGATGTGACTGTCACATTCATTAATATCCCATTTGTAAGAGAAAGCTGGCAGATCTAGAAAAGAGAAGGGATAAGTAGTCTGAAATAATAATAGAAAAATTATGAATAATTAGAACTTCTTTTTCTTCTTCTTTCTTTTCCTCCTCTTTTCTTTTTCTCTCTTGAGAATGTCTGGAATTGTATTATGTGATTCTGGAAAACAGCAATTCTGAAATATCTTAAAAGCTTTATTTTACTTTGGATTCCAGAACTGGAAAAAGAATGGAAAAATCTACCCAGCTAGTAAGGTGAGAAGGACTGGAGAAGTCTCTAGCATTCCGGATGTTGGTTGGACTCAAACCTTCTTTCCCTGTAGTTAGTAGGGTGGGGGAAAAGAGGGAACAGCCCCACCCACCAGCAACCACCCCTAATGACTGGCACGAGCCTTCAGGAGACTGGAAGGAACTCTGTTCTCTAACAGCTCCCGCCCTGGCCCCCAGCAGCATTAGGGAATGAGGAGTAGTCCCACCTTTTTCCCATTAACCACCTAGCAAAAAAAAAAAAAAAAAAAAAAAAAAAAAAAAAGGATTTTGTTCTTTTAACATCCTTTCATCATTTTTTCATTCAGAGATGTTATTCCCTTCCTTCTCTTTCTAATGCTTTTTAGTAATCAACCCTTCTTTCTGTTCTGATCAGTTAGCTCTCTAATATTTGGGTTTTTCTTGAGGGAGGGAGGGGAGAAAGGAGAATGATCATATTTTATTTTTATTTCTTAGATTCCTATTAAGTTAAAAAAATCTGTTTTAAACCCAGAACCTATCTCTATAGACAAAAAAAGAAAGAAAAGAAAAAATAATAAAAAGAAGGAAAGAAAAAGTAGGGGTAGGTTGAGAAGGGGGTGAGTTTGACAATTCTGAGATTGTGAATATCATTCTTTCTATGTATGTGTTTGCTACTGTACAGTTAACTAATTAACCTCCTTGTGTTGTGCATTTCTTCTCTGTAAAGTAAAAATAAAACAGGAGAAAGAGAGAGACAGAGATAGACAGAGACAGAGACAGAGAGAGAATCTATTCTTTAGATCACCCATGAGCTGAGCTATTGAATAACATTAAGTTTTGGCTTCATGCTGAATGATCAAACACAGGACAATTGAAACCCTGGGTATTTGCCCCTCTAGAGGTGGTGTGAGGAGGGTTAATTATTTGGTATTTTTGAAGTACTTTGGGATTTCTGAAAGAAAAGTATAAACAAGGATAATATCACCATGGGGGTTGTGTGCTGTTGTTAGTGTCAATTTAAAAGCTAGGAGGGTGGGTAGGTTATGGGTTGTGCTTTTCTTAGCATTGACATTTCAGAGCAAGATTTTAAACAGATGCCCATCTTTTACTTGTAAGTCATCTTCCTTCTTCAGAGCACTGCTTCCCTTCAAACCCTGCCCCACTCCCATCTTCTTAAATCCTTAAAAAGAGGCAGAGAGCTCCACTATATTTTGAACGGGCATCCATCCCCACAGAGATTTGGTAATTTTCTTACTATTAATGATGAAACTTTACTTTTGAATAAGTCAGTGGGCCTCCTCCCTTCCCCTCCTGCCAGTTTCCAAGGTAGCATAATCTCTCTCCCCCTCCTCCCAACAGCATACTTTTTTTTTTTTTTTTAAAGCAGCTCTGTCCCACTTCACATTTCCAGGTTTCTGACTAAGGCCATGAACACAAATTCAGCACAGAAGTGCCGAGCTTTTTTGGAAATGGCAAAATGAGAGAGGGGATTTTCCATATTCACATTTTTCCACAGAAATGTATTCATAAGCTTTAAACTTGTCCCAGCTATGTTAATGTATGTGGTTGGCTTCTTTGCCAATTTTCATTGTGAATAAGATGCTCAATAAAAGGACTCTTGTCTCTCCCCTCCCTCCTCCCTCCCATAATTTTAAGTTCATAAGCCCATTTTGTGAGTGAATCAGGTCTTAGGAGAAAATCAGAAAAGATGTTGTTCTTTCAGCTGCTTAGAGTATTTGCTTTAAACCTCTGATAGGGATGTGGGGGCCTATGACTGAAGTGAAAGAAGTAAACAGATGACTTTATATATATATATATAATGTCTTTTACAAGGTGGTTCAATTCATTTCTAACCTTGGTTTTGGCGTCATCTGAACAAACTAGGGAAATTCCCCTTGCCCCCCTTTTCCAGTGCAGGAAGGGCTACTTTTCTAAAATAGACATTTTAACTCTGGCTCTACAGACATTGCCCTCCAGTCCACAGCGGGCACCAGCCCCAGACATACACAGGACATTAATTGAGCCTCTGCAGGTATTTTTACCGGGTGACTATGAAATGATCATCATAAATGCTGCAGCTATTATGAACCATGTGCTTGCATGTACTGACATGTCTCTGGTGCAAAGTTTCAGGGCATTTTTGGTTCACGAATTGCCTGCCTAGATTCATTCCTGAGCTCTTGTCATACCTTACTTACTTCCCAGGACCAGCTTCTTTGATTCATTTTGTAGCATCTTTTGGCTGGAAGCTCTGAAAACCCAAAGCCATGGAAAAGGCAGTCAGCTTTGGAGAAATAGCCAAATCTACTTACTTATTTGGGAACTCCCATCATCCCTAAGGAGTTTAACTGATCTATTGATGCCTGCTAATAGGACTATTGAAGGAAATAGTATATTAATATAAATCATTTAACAAAGCAGTACCTTCTCCCTTTCTACCCTCTCCCCCACCCCCCCATACTCCCTGTTCTGCCTCAAGCAGTCTAGCTTGGCTAAACCTTCTTTGATTGTGTGATTTGGGGTTTTCTCACAAGTTCTATGGCAACAAGCAAGTCACTTTCCCCCAATAAATCAGCATTATCTGATATTCTTGTTCTCACATTACTAACCCATGCCGATGAGTAACTCTTCATAAATGCCTAGATAGCACAGTGAAGGAAATGACTTGAGGAGCCTGACAATGAGTTATTACCCCCTAGACACCCCAAGACTCTGCTTTACATGAGGCCCAGAACACGATTGGCTCACAGCAAGTACTAAATTACCAGCAGGAGAGGTAGTCAGTAGTCAGTCTGACACATTCCAGTAAGGTCCCTTTGGCCCAGAACATTACAATGCCAGGCCCCAGGGCCGGGTCTTTTGCCTGTTTGCCAAGTTTGATCATGAAGATGAAATAGAGAAGAAGCATTATCTCTGGCAATGGGTAAAAAAGAGGGGTCACCTAGCTGGCGAATGCACCTGGTTAATGACTTCACCTTTCCCAAATCCTGGCTGGGTCAGAGTAGGGTCTGCCATGAATATTTAGGATTATCACACTAGGTCTCAAGTGAAATATCCAAGAGTTTACAATTCTCAGGTTTAGGAAAGCCTTTTCTTTCTTTTTCTTTTTTTTTTTCCTTTTCTTTGCTTCCTATTTTAATTCCTTTTAAATTTTTTTAGATTAGAATCATAAGACATAGATTATAAATAAGATCAAAGTTTTGGGGCAGGTAGAAGATGTGTTGACAGGTGCCAGACCCCCTTACCCAAATTAAGAGATATTCAGAGATATCTTCAGATACAAAGAGAAAGCATTTTATTTAGTCCCTGCAGAAAGAGGCCCAGCACATCTAGGAGGCATATCACTTCCCAACATGTGCTTGATCTGTCAAGGTGGAAATAGTAAAGCTGGTTAAATAGCAAAAGATCTAAGTCTTTTCATTGGATGGACTAAAAAGGAAATAATCATTATTGACCAGTGGTCACTAATGTTGTCTGCTTCCTGTGGGTCACATCACTTCCTATTTATTACTTCCTGAAGCTTAGACCTAAGGTCTGACCTTTCTTGCCATAGAGACCTTTGGGAATAGGGGTCACGTGACTTCCTGCAACTTGGGCCTAAGGTCTGACCTACTCTATCTCATAGACTTTTTTTTTTTTTTTTTTGAGAAAATTTCACCTGATCTCATTCAAAGGCACAATGGATAAAGCACTGGGTCTGGAGTCAGGAATACCTGAGTTCAAATCTGACTTCAATCAATTACTGGCTATGAGACCTGGGCAAGTCACTCAACTGTTTCTTTCCTCAATTGTAAAATGAGAATAATAACAACTTTTACCTCTCAAAATGTGAGGATTAGATGACAACTTTTTTGCAATTTGCTTAATATGGTACCTAGCACTGAGTCGCCATCATAGAAACATTTATTACCTTCCCTTTCCCACTTTCTCTCCACCTTTAGAGATGATTGAGTCTAGCTCTTAAATAAAGCCCAGTGAGATGGAATGATATGTCAGAGATCACAAAGGTAGTGTCACAACAAGGACGGGAAGCTATGTCTTTTGATTTGAAATTCATTGTTTTTCCTGTGGACAAAGGAAAAAAAAAAAAAAAACAACTTAAGACTAGCAGCTTTTTCAAAGGGATCCATAGGGTCATTGACTGTTCTATCAAGAGATCTTTGGGTCTAACCCCCTATTTTTACAAAGGAAATTTGGGTGTAAGATTTAGTAATCTGAGTTCAAATATCTAGTAAGTGGCAGAACACGGTTTACAACTCATTCCCAATGCAAGACTTTTACTACATCACATTTTCTTTCCTCTTAACTCATGGTCCTTGCTCCTTGGGACTAGAGAGTTAGGTAGCAGAAAGAGTAATACGATTAGAGTCAAAAGACTAGGGTGCAGATTAAGGTTTTACTATTCATTAGCTAAAATGTGGTTGTTAGTAAATGTCAGATGTTACTACCATTATTACAAATGCACTCTCCCTATTTTAGAAGGGAAGAAATGGAAGCCAGCCAGAATGATTCAGTGACTTGATCAGAGTAGCCTATACATAGCAATTATTTAATTAAATTCAACAACCAATCCACCAGTATTTATAAAATCCCTACCATGTGCAAAGCACAATGTTAAGCACTTCAGTTACAAATAACAAAAGTTAATCACTGTCCTTAAAGAACTTACAGGTTCTAATATTCAACAATCTGATGAGACAATCTATATTTTCCTGATTTTAATTTTTATATGCATTTTGCCTTCCACTTCCTACCTTGACAAGTTATTGTGATACCAAGATATCACACCAATCACACCAAAAATTTTGGTATCCATAGAGTACTGTAAAAATGTGATGTCTTTTCTACAAAACACAGGAATTGTTTCAACTTTTTGAACTTTAATGTCTTCCTCAGTAAAGTGAGGAAGTAGGCCTAGAATCAGTATTTCCCAAGTCCCTTCCAGTTTCAAATGAATTCTAAAACACTATGTAATTTTGAAGGGTTTGTGTTGTCTCACCCACCTGCTCATGCCTTAACTACCTCTTGTCAGGAATCAGATTAATTTTCACTTGATTCAATTACATTAAACAATCTATTAATCAATGAACATTTATTAATGTCAATGAGCATATATTTAGCACTTTCTATGTGCTAAGGACTACCTTTATAAAGAAAAAAACAAAAATAATTCCTTTCATCATGGAGTATACATTCCCTTATGGAAAACAACATATACATAAATTAACATACACAGCAAAAATATGATGTTGTTAGGAGATAATCTTAGAGAGGAAAACACTGGAAGATTAGGAAAAGGAGGAAGGCAATTGTACCTATTACATGACAAACAACTGCCCTCAGAGATATAAAGACCTGGATTCAAGTCCAGGCTCTGAAATATAGAGGTTGTGTGAACTTGGACAATCAGCAATCTCAGACATCTCTTTAACAAAATAAATTGCAGAACAAGAGCTAGACAATTACTCATCTGGCATTGCCTAAACCTATTAAATCACGGGTTAATTAAAAATGGCTTCAACTACAGAGAAAAAAAAATTGAAAATAGTGCTTGCCCTTAGAAGCTTATATTCTATCGGGAGAGACAACATAGACATATGTAAATATAAAGCAAATAAGTTTAAAATAATTTGGAATAAGCCTCTCACAAATGGTCAGAGGGTTTCAGGAGAGATTTTAGTAGAAGTGGCTATTGAGTTAAGTTTTCAAGGAAAGTTTTCAGGATCAAAGGACTTTAAAAGGGAGGAGGAAATGTATTGCAGGCATTAGATACAGCCATTGCAAAAGCAAAGAAAAGGGAAATGAAACTATAATTTTTAAGGTTTCACCATGCTAGACATTAATTAAAAAGTAGTCTCAGGAAGTATAATTTGGAAGGAAGCTTTTTATTTCAATTCATTCCTGAGCAAACATCTTTTATTCTACAAAATACCAAGCAGGTGAAGATATTATGTCCAAAATGTTGCTCGTGATGTGGAACTACAGCTCAGAAAAAGGATAGGGCTGAATATATAGATCTGGGAATTATCTATAGAGTTGCTAATTGAACCCATGAGGGCTAACTAGATTACCAAGGAAATGTACATTTAGGAAAAGGAAGAGAGCTCGGAACAGATCTGGGGGGTGGCGGGGTTTGAAGGGTTACTATTAGGAGGTATAACCTGGATGAAGATCCAACAAGGAGACAGAGAAGGGGAGTCAAATAGATAGTTAAGAGGAGAATTAGGATAGAGTAATGTCACACACAAAAACTAGAGAGAAGAGAGGATCAAAAAGAAAAGGGTGAATGATGGTATCAAAGGTTATAGAAATTTTAAGAAGGATGAGAATCAGGAAAAGGCTGTTAGATTTGCCAGTTAAGAGAATACAACTTCAGAGATAGTGATTTAATTTGAATGATGAGGCCAGAAGCCTTTCTGCAGAGAATAAGAAAAGAGGGAGAGGAAAGAAAGTATATATATATAAAAAATTCATTCCTTTTCTCCCCAAAACTTTTCTACCTCCCATTGACTAGGTGAAGACTATAAATGAAAGATTGTGAGATTTGGCTTTACCTCTGGCCTCTATAACAATATCCCTGGAACAGTAGTGACCAAATGTAGTATCTACACTGGAAATTGAAATTTGAAAATGGGCTAGACACATCAATGAGAGGCAGTTTCAGGATTTGACAGGGTACCTAGCCTGAGATTCCAGAAATAATCTATCCCTAATAAGAACTTTATGAGGACTTCATGAAGGGAGAATTGCAATTCCCAGAAGATGTAAATTATTCCTTTGCCACATGTGCTATATAGGAATGATCACACTTTCCCCACAGATAATGGCATAGGACAGTGAATCCCAGACTTTGGGAGAATTTTTTTGGGGGGTACAAATTATTCTTACTATATCTACTTAATAAATGCCTTTTCTTAAAAGCTAATTAACTTATTGGCTATTACTCAATGGAGACCACATTGAATGAAGCTCATGAGTGACCCATACAAGAAATCCTGGGCTCTCAAGATTACATCTACAACCCTGAGGCATAAATATTCAACAATCTTCTGGGCCTTAGCCTGCCAATCCTAGTGGGAGTTGGATAAGTAGCCCACTCCTAAAGGTGCTAAACTTGAATTAGATTTTTCTGGCTGTCATATCATGCTGCTGATTTTTTTCAACTCATAGAATCACAGAATTTTATAGTTGGAAACAAGGGATATTGAGTTTAACTCATAAAAGAAATCTTTACAATATAATCTAAACAAGTAGACATTCAGACTCTGCTTGAAAATCTTTAATGAAAGGAACCTACCACCTCCCAAAGAAGTCTGTGGCACTTGTGGACAACTCCATAGTACAGGAGATTTGTCTTTTGTTTTCCTTTTCAATCATATATAGCCTGAATTTGACTTTTTGCAGCTTCTACATATAATTCCTGGTTCTACTCTCTAAGACTACTAATCCCACTGATTTTTCCATCCAAGTGATTGCCTTCTGATGATGAAATACAAATCTCAAATCACACTCTATAGCAATATATCTGGGTAAATTGATTGGGGTCCTTGGGTTTAGCCACTATGCACAGTAACTAAAAAGCCTTTCATATATATACACACACATACATATATGTACATACACATATACATGTATATATGATATATATGAATACACATGCACATATGTGTGTTTTTAAAATAGGCAACTAAGTGATGTATAGAACAGTCTGGAGTCAGGAAGACTTGATTTTAAATCCAATCTCAGACACTTATTTATTGTTCAGTCATTTTTTAGTTGTGTCTGATTTTTATGACACCATTTGGGGGTTTTCTTGACAAAAACACAAGAGTGTTTTGCCATTTCCTTCTCCAGACAAACAGGATTGAGTGACTTGTCCAGGATCACATAGATAGTGTTTAAGGCTGCATTTGAACTCCTGAAGATGAATCTTTCTGATTCCTATCCATGAGGCTACCTAGGTTACTAGCTGTCACTTAACCTGGTCAAGTTACTTCATCTTTCTTTGTCTGTAAAATGGGAATAATAATAAAGTGCCTACATACCAGGATTGTTGTGAAAATCAAATGAGATAATAATTGTAAAGCACTTAACACAATACCTACCACATAGTAAGCATTATATGAATGTTAGTTATTATTATAATTTTATTTTTATAATAATTATGAATGTACTGTATGTTAGACAGAGGATTATAACTGAGTTAAACTCTAGTTTTTTGAAGTCAATGACCAGGCAAAGTTCAAAGTTCTCATGCTTATTTTAAGCCAGCTTTTTAATGTGAGTTAAACAATTGGATTCAATTCAGCAAACACTTATCAAATACTTGAATATTTGCAAATATTCTTCTGGGATACAAGAACAAAACCAAGAATTCCTACCATCCTACTGGCTAAGTGTGCATGTATACAAATGTACCTCCCACACAAACACACACAGTAGGATGATAGAAATATACATGAAACAAAAACAAAAACAAAGAGAGGTCCACTAAAAACCCTGGGGATCCAGAAAAGTCTCGTGTGGGAGGTTTTACCTTATCTGGGCTTGGGAGCAAACTAGGGATTCTAAATGGCAGAACTGAAGGGGAATCCATTACTCAAATTTACTGACTTTACTCAATATTTATGGATTTATCTAGATGCTGTGGAACAGATATATGAGTAATACTCAGTGTTATATTTTTTTAAAAAGAGCTACAGATATAAAAATATATATTTCTGCAGGACACTAATGAACTAATTAGTAGAAGAAAATGCTCAGTTAACTCCAGTGTCAGATTGAAACGCAGGGAACTGCATGACTGAGTGGATTGAAAAGTGAAGATAGAGTTCTTGAGTCATCACCGTTCATTACATATCCCTGCATTCAAATTATTTATGCCAGTATGCATTTTTGCACTCAGTGTGTATGAATTTATGGATGATTTGTTCTAATGGCCCTGTTTAGCTTGGCCCTGGGTAGATTCTTCATCTTAATGGAAACCTCTAGGCCTCTTTTCAACATAACTGGAAATCACTCAAAGAACTAACAAAGACTTCTTGAATCAAAAGTTCTCTAATGCAATGTAGTAAGATAAATATTTTATGTTTATATAGTTCTTTTCTATTTCCTTCATCTGAATATTGATCTGGGAGAAAATCCTAATGAAGTTCTTTCTGACATCATGGTCATAATTATTATTTTTATAACACTTATAGGGTGCTTTGCATTTTATAAAGCTCCTTTCTCACAATATCCCTGGGAGGGAAACAGATCAAGTGTTTGGAAGCTTGTTGATAGCAGGTGCAGTATTTTATTTCCCTGATGACTAGTATAAGTACTCTGTATATAGGAGGGAGGACAGCTTATTAAGCATTTATTATATCTCTATCCCCATTTTATAGAGGAATAATAATAACTAATAACACCTCTATAACACATTAAAGTTTGCGACATGTTTTATATCTCATTTGAGCCTCATAATAAGCCTGTGAAGTAAGCACTCCACTCCACTCCATTAAGATATTATTGTCCTCACTGTACAGATCAGGAATCTGAGTTTGAGAGACCAAGTGATTTAGCCATGGTCACATAGATCATGAGTCATAGTAAAATGGACATAAGTTTTTTTTTATTCCAAACAGAAGCTTAGCCAGATGAGTTGCCCAAATTCCAAAGACTACTAAGGAAAAGAATCAGAATTTGTACCTAAGTTTGACAAATTAAATGCCAATATTATTGTCTCTACCCTTAGATATTCATCTGCTACTAGGAAGGACAGTATTAAGAATCCTTCTAAATGGATGCCAATTGAGTATTTATTAAGTACCTACTGTGTGTTGTCTTGGTGCTGAACACTAGGGATGCAAAGGGGGAAAATGAGTTTGCATTTTATTTAAGGAGAGCTTGTACATAAATAATTAAAATACATGCACAATTAATATAAGGTAAGTGTACTGGCATAGGAGAGGGGTCAGAAAAGTCTTCATGTAGATAGATGATGATGATGAGCAGATTTTTGAAAGAAAAGAGAGGTTCTAAAAGGTCTAAAAGGTAAGAAGAAAGTATATTTTAGGCCTAGGAGATAATCCAAGGGCATTGGGATAGGTAAGATTCATCAAGACTGTTAATTTGGCTGAAATATATTGAACAGGAGAGGCAGTGATGTATAACAAGATAGAAATGTAGGTTGGAGTCATGTCACGAAGGTCTTTAAAAGCCAAACAGAGCAGCTCGTAGTTGATTTTGTTGTCAATGGGGGAAGGGGAGAGATATGATATAAATAGGATGCTATTTAGCTTGGTAGGGCCAAGAAGCTCTGCTTTCAAGAAAGTGGTTTTGTATAGGGCTAGGTCAGTGAAATTGAAAATTTCCTTTCAAGGGAAGGGATCCCCTAACATGTTTTGCCTGGGTTTTGTCCTTCCACAGAGAGGACTAGAATGTTATTCCTGAACTAAGAATTCTGCCTGCTGGTTGGCCCACATCATTACAATCCTGTTTTCTTGGGTGTGGTATATTTGGTAGGTTTGGGGTTTATCATCAAAATGCTAATTGTGTAAACAAAGTGGCAACTAGCACTGCCAAATCCCCTGTGCCTTGAATGACTGGCAGAGGGCCAAAGGGTTCTGTGGTAGCCTGCCTCTGTCAAACCTCACTTTGCAAAGCAATGGAGCAGGTGGATGGTATTAAAGATTAGGAAGGCCATAGAGGGCTAGTAACTCTTTAACTCTTCTGGTGGCACACCTCTGACTACAGGGGCCACACCTGCCGAACTGGCAGGACGTGCTGTGCATGACTGGACAGAGGTGCTTTGTATACTTCAAGGCACGGAATAGGTTTAGGCATGAGTGTGGTGCAGGAGCATACAGAACTGGGCCCCTTGATGGCTTGGAATGCTCAAACCCAGGGTGTCTATAGATTTACAGAGGACAAATAGAAACTGTGCTGCTTGGGAGTTCTCTAGGGGTGCCTCCATACTGTTTATTCCTCCCAGCCCATGGAGGCAATAAGGAGAGTGAACTCTCATTTGCCTGGAGAATGGTGTTTGGGCTTGTACATTACCTAGGCCACTTGCTGTTCTTTTTCTTGCTGCTTTCTCTGCTTTTCACCAGCCTTATTTCTTAGAATCCCTATCAAAGATTTGGTCGATAAAACAATGTGAGAGCTTAATTTATATTGGTTAACTTGTTTGTTTTTTTTTACTGGATATAGTAAAAGAAAATTCATAGTGAGAAAAAGGATTAGTGATTTAGATGATTTACCTGAGGATTTCAAATACTCATGCCTTTTGTATCTTCTTACCTTCTACAAATCAGATTTGGAAGGATCCTCAGTAAGTCACATGATCTACCCACCAAGTTTTTTTGATCTGGGTTACTATTTCATCTTAACATGAGCTTCTGGTTTAGAAATTCCTTACACTGATGCAAATCAGCATCTACAATTTATAGTATTATAGACTTTCCTGGGGCAGTAAAGGGTAAATAATTTATCTGTGGGTTACATGGTTTGAACCCAGCATTACTGAATGCAAAATCAAAGTCATTTACCTCACACTAAAAGTAGGGATTAGGTATTCTTAACTCTTTTTGTGGCATCATTGGAGAAGATGAGGAGGAACAAGAAGGGGGCAGGAGAGGAGAGGGAGAAGGAGAAAGAGAAGGAAGAGGAAAAGGAAGAGAAAGAGGAAGAAGAAAGAAAACAAAAGAGAAAAAAGAAAGGATGAAAAATAGAAAAGAAAAAATAAAATTAACTTGACATCTATTAATATTTTTTCCACCAGATTTTGTTCAATATTTAGGGTTGCGGACAAAAATCAATACATGTCCTACTGAAACCATAAAAGATATCTAATAATCTAGCCAATTGTTTAGTGAATGTGTGCAAAATGTCCCTGGTGAGGCATTCATTGCAGAACCTTCCAGGATTTGTGCCTATACCTGCTCACCTCACAATTTATGGTCTATTTCTATGACCCAAGTTAGAAGGATATACTTCCTGCCATTGCTTCCTAGTTGCACAGAAGCACAAAGGCTATTTGTGAAAATGTCGATTCTTTCTTCCCTCTAACCATCACACCACCTTCCCAAAATATCTTTCTCATTGCATGGCTGCCCCTTTTGGTATATGTAGATTGCTATATGTGGATGACAGTCTGAGTAAGTTCACATATCTAAGACGGTGCTGTAGATGGGATATTATTTTCAATTTGTCAGGATCTAATTTCTCAGTATACTAATTGAAAAGACACAACAAGAGTGGTTTCCAACTCCACCTCTCAATGGAGACCTGAGACTCAAAGTATTTCGAGGATTTCTAGGCTGTTACATTGGCTTCAGACTGCCTTTGATCTGATTGTCAGCATGGAGTGCTTTGCTAACTCTTTAAAATGTTGCATAATCTTTTACAGATCTGCTCCTGTGTTCCATGACTTCTCCCTTGGACCTTTGATGATATTTGGAGTCTGTTGAGCTGTAAAAAGGAAAATAAATTCAGAGCATTGTAAGCATATTTGAATGCAGGCTTCCAGAATCCTGCTTGTTTTTTTGCATGGCAATATAATATATGTTAAACTGATCTGGACCTCAATCACCACAAATAAAAAAATCCTTTCTTTTTAAAGCCTATTATTAAAAAAATTAAAAAGTCACCCAGATATAGTCTTGAAGACAATTTTTGATAAAATTATGTGAGCAGTCTTGCCTCCTTTGTGCTACACAACAACTGAGAGATGACTAAGAGAATGATACTTAAAGAAAGCAGCATGGTTTCCTATAGTTAACTGAAGCAACAATCAGTTCTACCATCTATATGTCTACTGTAGAAAACTATACCCAGGGAATTTCCTTGCTTAGGATCCACGATTGCAGTTCTTCACATAGCTGGGGGTAGATTAATCTCTCTTATACATCACTGAGTATTGAACAAAAATGACTAGTTAATCTGAAGACTCTTTTCAAACAACTTTCAACTCTTAACTTTTCCCAGTGTTTATGTCCCAAAGTCCACCTTTGCAGGTATCCAGAGCAGCTTCTCCTTGTTGACATTCCCAACTGCTTATCTCATTTCTTAAATGGGAGGGTAGTTGTCATAGAGTGATTATTCCCAAGGAAAGAATCATTCATTTCAATGGTATGTGACTGATTTCCTCCTTCTTCTTTGTAAGGAATGGACTTTGTAACAGAAAATAGTATATCCCTCTTCCAGTTTATTTCTTCCTGACCTGCGTTATCTAAATAAGGTTGTCATTATAAGGGATGTTTGGGTATGGCTTAGCAGTATTGCCATTTGCCCTATGCCCCAGATGGTTTTATGACTGTCTGCATGCACTATGCATATTTCTATGTTCTTCCTGGTCTACTGGGCCTGAAATGCTCTCCCTCCTTTTCTCTACCACTTGCCCTGTCTCCCTTCAAATCTCAACTCAGAAGTCTTTCCTGTCAAGTGTTTTCCCTTTGAGATTCCCTTTCTCATCCATTATATCTAGCTATAGACTTGTCGGCATGCTGTCTGTTCCATAGAATATAAGGACCCTGAGGGAAGGTGCTATTTTTGCCTTTCTCTCAATCCTGACAGGGTTCAGTCCAGAGTGAGCACCTTAATAAATGCTTGTTGACTTTTTCAGTCTACTGGGCTTGCTGCTTTAAATAAATTGATTTATAAACATCTAATTCAATCAAATAGTTGGTTTGAAGTGACTTTTTTTTTTAATTGATCAATTTTGGCACCTTATATTACTTTCCTTAAAGCCACATTAGGGATGTTATTTTCTTTTTTTCATTTTCTTTTCTTTCCATAGAAACCTCTAATAGAGAGAATGTTCATCTGCTTGATTTTCTGGAACAATTCTGAGACTAGCCAGGCACAGAATAAGTGCTAAATAAATACTTGTTAATGAACTGAATGGCTTTCTTAAAATCATGAAGTACTATGAATAATTTCTCCCTTCAAGGTAGTAGCTCTTTTTCCAAAATAAATTTAATCTCATATCCTATGAAATTCTTGACAATGATAAAAATAAGTTAGATAATGTACCAATCCATTTTGGGGAGTTTGTTTTACTATAATGTCCTTTTCCTCTAAAATACTTAGATCTTGAAATAAAGGAAATCAGCATTTTAGACAATGACTGATATTAGAGCTGACTTTATATGTAAGGAGAATTTATTTCAATACTTTAGGAATCAGTGATTTAATTTAGAGTGGGAATGAGTATACCATTTCAAATCAGAACCTCTCTACAGCTAAGTATACTTTTTAAACATTGTTATGGTTCCCAAATCCAACTTCCCTTTTTATCATCAACCTGGACATGAGAATCTATGAACTTGAATTGGTGCTATGATGACAGATATATAATCCATCACTGGACCTGTACTTCAATCCTTCCAGCTTGGTATACCAGCCTCTGTGCTAAGTGATAACTCTGACATACCATGACTCAGACACAGTAGGTAAAATCTGTGTCATTGTGTGACAACTAAAACTACTCGGAAAATAGTGATGTTTTCAAAAATTATACATGTCATAACTATTTCATTTTTAACATATTAATTTGTTTTTTTGCCCAAAACATTGCTTAAATAAATATGCCCTTGGTATTATGAAGCTACTCAAATTTGGGTGCTCATTCACAAATCCATGCCAAATTTATAAACTTAAGTTGGTATTTTTTTT